>JAPYZM010000851.1:0-34520 GCA_030522845.1 Psyttalia concolor
CACGCCCGACAGTCGGCCAGCGTTCGAGGAACCTCTGCCTAACGTTCGCCAGGGTTTCGGGGGGTTTCGGGAGCGGTGGTTTTGAGGGATTAAAAAAATGGGGGCAGATAGAAGTCAGCCGACTGTCGCCGACGCACGCCCGACAGTCGGCCAGCGTTCGAGGAACCTCCGCCAAACGTCCGCAAGGGTTTCGGGGGGTTTCGGGAGCAGCGGTTTCGAGGGATTAAAAAAATGGGGGGAGATAGAAGTCAGCCGACTGTCGCCGACGTACGCCCGACGGTCCGCCAGCGTTCGAGGAACCTCTGCCTAACGTCCGCCAGGGTTTCGGGGGGATTCGGGGGCAGCGGTTTTGAGGGATTAAAAAAATCGTCAGTAATTTTTAGAGCCCCCCATTTGGCATTTTCCACGCGATAAAATTTCCGCGGTAATTTTCTTTAGTAATTATGGTATTAATTACGGAGGGAAATCGGCGAGAGGTCGACCTCGATCTTATTAAGTAGACGAGTAGTTTTGCGGTCAGACGAATTGGGGGCGTTTTTGATTAATCGATTTTTGGGGGTGGGAAAAATCCCTCGGGGGGTGTTTTTTACGCTCATTTGATTGCAGAATTTTTTTTAATAATTAAGATGACACTAGTTGCGCAATTACCTCAGTTCGAGCGTCACTTACGACGAATTTCCCGCAATTGTGTGACGTAACAAATGAGCGGTTGTTATTGAGTGAATTTATGGTCACCTGTAGTTGGCTTGAGAAATCCCTTTATTGTCGTAAACAATTACTCCCCGTCTCTGGGGCAGGTACGCAATCTCTTGACAAACAAAAGTTTGTTTATATCTCATTGTTAGAAATAATTTTCAATTTTTTGGAGACTCAGTCTAAGAAACTTTTTTCCTGAGTAAAAACAAAAATTGTCACTTTTTTTAACTTGCGGATTTTTTTACTGCGGAGTGGGAATTTATTTACCCCGCCTGAAGGGGTTTTGAGGGAGAATTTTTTGGCGAGGAGGGAATGTCGAGACTTGTCCGATAATTGCGAGCAATTTTTTCCCCTCCGGGTCCGAGAGTTCACCAGAAAATTAAATGAAAAATTAATTTTTGGGAGGACTCGCGGCGTTTCGAGGGGAGTACTCCCAAACGTTTCTTTCTTAATGTTTAACAAATGGTTCAGGTAGTTTAACCATTAGTTAACTATTGAGGGGAATTTACTCGAGGATATCGGCCCTCGCCATTTGTAAATAATTAGCAACACTCGCTCGAAATTAATGAGTCGTTCTCGGCGGTTCCTTTGTCCCCACTTATCACGAATTTATTTATTATTGACGAGGGCTTTTATTTATCAATATCTGCCGGAATTGAATCCCTTAATAAATATCTCGTTACATTCAACAAATCGCGAGCTGTCGCAATAAAAATTTCCGGCAATTCCGAATAATTCGGCTCTTCGTACCCCACCCGTCCGATAAAACGGCCGCGAATTGACCGCCGAAAGACCTAAAAAAAATTTTTTTTTCATTTTAAAATCGATCAAATTAATTGATTTATCGAATTCACTTGTTGCTTAGAAATTGTCACTCCTAATTACATTCCAAAATGATTTTTTAAATGATTTTTCGCGTGTGGAATTTTCCAAGAATTTCTTTTCCTTTCGCGAACGAAAACTGGGCAATCTGGGGAATTCTGGGGAATGTAGGGATGAAAATGAAGAAAAATCCCCAGAAGACGGCCCTGAATGATAAATTGGTCCAGCGATGGAGCCTGAGACGATTGAGGGACTGCCCAGAATTTTCTCTTCTGTTATTATTCGTTGGACGCACGGGAAAATGCCGAGAATTTTTTTTCCCAAGACATTAAAATTGAATTTCAAGCGTAACTTGGAGAAACCCTTCATTTCCTAAACCCTACGTTTTCATTTCCGCGCGGGAGCAATCGGAAGGGAGTCTGATGGTCTGTAATTCGAATCCAGTTTTCGCGAGTTCCAACTGTAGATTAGATTTAAAATAAATTGTACGTATTTCCGTGAGGATTCAATTTTTTCCGGAGCTCTTTGAAAAATTGTTGCTATAAACAATCTGCGGTGTCAACAAATTACTCGCTAATTCACTGCTTCCCGGTGGACAAATTGTTTTATGTTTATGTTCATGAGTTTATTTTCAATAAAAATCCAGTGAAATCCCCGATCTTTTGGCAGAACTCGGACGAGAGGTCCTCGTTTTCTAATAAATTACCTCAACTAGACTTAATTCGCCAATGGCGCGTACTCTTTATAAATAAATTACCAGTGTCTCTGTAAATACCGAACCACCTCCAAACGCCCCAGAACAATCTTCCCCGAATTTCGTGGCCCTCCCACCGACCGCAATAATTAATTAAAACCAAGATTATCATAAATTAAATAAAATCTCTAAATTCGCTAAATCGATAAATGAATTTTTAAAAAATGTGGCAGTATCCCTGGAAAATATTCCAAAGAAAAAATCGGAGAAGTCGTCTCGCCAATTTTTTTTAATAAAAATAAACTACCCCTCGGATGATTTTCCCCACCCCCGGAAAATTCCCCCAGCGCGTAAAAATCACCCCTACCCCGTGGAACCCTCCCTCCGCCACCTGATCCTCACTAACCCCCCCCCGATCGCCTAATCAACGACAACGTCTCCTAGAGACCCTCTCCGCGAAAGAGGTGGGAACACCCTGGGCTATCTCTCACTCCAATATCCCCCAATGCCACCTCCGACTCCGTATTTGCGCGCTACTACTACTGCCACCGTTCGGCTTTGGCTCGGTTCGCGTCTCCCTCGTTTGCCTCACGCCACAAGTGTTCGTGGCGCGCTCGCGGGAAGAGGTGCCGCTCGGTTGTTCCATCCGTATCGCCAACACGCACCCAACGCGGCCGACCGTTGACTGTCAAAATTAAATCCCCCCCCGACGGCTCCCTAGACCTAAAAATCCGACGAGTAAGCTTGAATTCCAAGAAAAAAAAATCTGAGAACCCAAAAAAAAAACCGAGAATTCTAAAAAAAAAAAAAGCGAACGATCTGTTGCTAATTGGGAGATAATTCCGGGGAATGTCGTGTTTATGTGACTTTATCTAGTGCTCCTCAGGTTTATCGAACGGCCGTAGCCGATCCCCCTATCTCCCCAAGTCAAGTAGTCGTCCTGGGGTGGATTTTTCCTCATCATCCCCCTTTCTGACAGTTGATATCATCCTAAGCGCCTGAGTGAGGGGCTGACGGGCGTAAGGCGAGAGTGGATCAGAGTCCTCCCACCATTTCATCATCTCTCCTTACCCCAGTAAAGAAACCACCCCTCGCTCTCCCTCCCCCTCCCCGCCCCTCTTGAGTTACTATTAACCAAGAGATTGTCTTACGCGAGCCAACGGATTTTTCCAACGGATTCCACTCGATTTTTATTTTTAGGGTGACGAGAATTTTTGTCAGGGGAACGAACTCAACGGATTTTTTTTTTTCTTTCTATTTTTCTTTCAAACCAACTCGACATCCACGGATGCTAGGGACGGGAGGGGGTCAGGATGAATGTGCTTGGGGAACTCGCTGGGAGACGATAGGGTGGGCTCTATACCGATGTGCAGTGACACGCGAGAGGCCTCCACAGGAAGAGTTAAATGAAGTGGAATTGAGGAGATAAAGTCAGTTGATCATTGGTGAACCGGTGAAACTGTGAATTTTTTTTTTTTTAATGCCGATCGTTGCTATTATCCTCGGGTGCTTTACTAGGGCAGGGGGGGGGGGGGGTTGTTTGGTCGTCGAGGAATTGACATTGGAAGATAAAAATCCAGATAAAAAAAATTTTTTTAACTTCCGAGGGAATTTTTTTTTCGCGGGCTCAATCGTTTTTTTTTTTTGGTTATTTAGTTTTTGGATTTATTCTGCGGCACTTTCGCGGGATTTAGCGCGCGATTTTGAGGGGGAGTGCGGGGAGAATGTTCTAGGGTTGTTTGTTATGAATTAAATTTTTGTATTTTTGTTTTTATTAAATTTTTTATGTTTAAGGGGAGAGGATTTTTTTTTTTGGCTGGGGGGCAGGTTTTTTGCTCGGGTTGTTATGGTTTGTGTTTGGTAAGGCCTCGGGACTTTTTTTTTTGGGGGGGTCCTCCTGGGGGTGGCGGTGGATTTCGAGGGGGGGAGATAGTGGGGAGTGAGAGGTGAAAGGCTGATGGGCGATTATTTTAGTGTTCGCGGAGGGGATTGATATTGAAGGGCTCGATAAAATCATTCGCAAATTGAAATTCACATTTTGGGAGTTTTTAGTCGCTTAATCCGATCAATTACCGCAGAATTGCACTCTCTCATTACTCGTATTATATTGACAATCAGGAGAAATCTATCGCTCGCAGCCCTTCCGCGAATGAACACGGGATTCGGGGAAAAAATCGCGAGACTCGCGATATGCCGAAATCGGTTGATTAGTTTCGTTGAAATGGATAAATCCTTGAACTAGGGGGCCTTTAGGGACCCTGGGAGCACTTGACACCCTCTCCCGTCCCTATCGAGGGAGGGAGAGGGGCAGATACCCCCTAGGCACTCCAGTCGTTAAATCAAGATTATAGAATTGAATTTTTTCGCAATTAGGGAATAAATATTAGTCAACATGAAAAGTTATTTTATTCTCGCATCTGAAGTGGATATTTTTTATGTCCACAGCCGATGGCTCATTATTTATTTTTATTTCCTCAATTACGTCGATTTTTTTGCGCATAAACAAATGCCGCGACTTTTTTAATAAACGGAAATGAGAAATCATTTCTTGATTTTTTTATCTTATAACGAATTTAATGCTCTAATTGTTATTATTATTTGGTTTTTGTGACTATTGATGCAATTATTAATTACTTGATAATGTTTTTAAGTAATCCACTGTCAGTGGGAGATTTAAAATGACGAGATATATTTTTTTTTAAGTAAATTTGCAGTTTTAGTCGAGTTATTAAATCATTAAAAATTGAACAATTTTTGGAGTAATTTTGATTATTGATGTCTCGGACGAGGGATCATTACTCAATTTTAAATGCAATTGGAATTGAAGGGGAGTACTCTCAGTAATTTTTGCGCTGTTTAATTGAAATTTTCGACATTCCTCGTTACCGCATTAAAATTCAAATGATTCGGTCAAAAATAATCCCTTTACGGAATTAATTCGATTACTTATCGCAGAATTCCTCTTCGCAATTACTTTTATCACTCATTTATCTAATTGCGCATACGGAACTATTTTTTTCTTGCTCATAAACAATTTATTTTTGAAATTAAAAATTAATTTTCGAACCGGGAACTAAAATTTTTACTCCTCGCGAAATGAATGCACTTCATTTTAATCCGAAAATATAAACATTTAAAACAATTGTTAATTTACTAAAATCCCCTCGTCGCGAAGTAATTGCAGGAAACTAGAGAAATTTGTGAGGATTTTTTTCTCGTTTGTAAAAATTATGCTCTCGACTGCGGAATTGAAGACTTTTCTTCTATTGAATTATTTTTTTCGCTCTCTCTCTCTCCAACGGCTCGAATAAATCAATTATCGGAGAATTTTCTCCTCCGATTGCTCTTATCATGCTTCAATTCAATTTCATGTCCGCGCCACTCTCCTCTTGTTTAAAAAATAAATTAATTCTCGAATCAGAAGTTGAACAAAAATCCCCTCTCTCGCGAAACTAATCTACTCAATTACGCGAGAATCGTATTCCATAATTGTCCTTGAATTACACAGACATGATTTTTATTTACAAAATTCAATTCCGCTGTAAAGAATTGTTTAATTAATTTTTTTTACAACCTAATTTACATTTTCTCTCCGCAATAAATTAATGAAATAAATTTCTGGAGACCTCTCCTCTCCAATTCCTCTTCCCCCGCTTATCTACCTAAAACCTAATTATCAATAAAATCCATTCCACCAAAATTACCTCAATTAAAAACTGAATAATCCGTAATTAAAAAAAATCGCATCCCCGAACTAAACAAAAAAAAATTCTTACCCACAAAATTTCTCTCGATCTTAAAATCGGGAGAACTCCCTTTCTATTTTTTTTCAAATTAAAAAAAAAATTTTTCATAAACTAATGAAGTAAATCCTACCCTCCAAGGTCCCCACTATTTATTTTATTTTTTATTTTCAAAATTCTATTTTTATTCAAACAAAATTCCCTCGACCTTAAATTCCCGAGAAACGAGTGCATTTCGATATCTCGTAATCGATCGATTATTTCCATTGAAATGAGTGAATCGCCGAGGGAAAGGCGCATTTGGTGCCGCCCCCGTGGAGCACTTGACATCCACCCCTATTTGCCCCCCCCCCCTCCCCCTCCCCCTCGGCTCTTTCGAAAGTGGAAAATGGCGGGAAGGTATCCTCAGCAATTTTCCATCCGCGTTACCCCCTGGCCACTGGCTTGTCGATCCTGGATCGAGGTCACTCTCAATTGCATTTAGCGCAAATGGGGAATGAAAAAAAACTCCATTTACGGGCCGAACAATGGCGCCTTAGAACCTAGAACTTCCCTCCAATAAATGAGACTTTTTCATATCGACAATGAGCCACTGATAGCGCGTAAATCGGCAGATGTATCGGTAGCTTTAGCTCTGGAGATCGATAGAAAAATAGGCGGGAGCGGGAGTGAGCCTACCGATGCCTGAAAGACCTGATCTATCGTGCACCTGATCTAAAGTGCAGGAGAGAAAATCGAATGATTGGAAAAAATTTTTTTCGAGCAATTTTTGAAGTTGAAAAAACCCGGAAATTCATTGGAATTGATTTTTAAATAGTTTGACAATTGAATTTTAGGTGGATTGGCAATTAGTTGTGGCAGAGAGGGTAATCAATGTTAAAGAATAATTGATAATTAATTTTTTGGGTTAATTAACAGGCGACGAATGAATTTTTGTAAAAATTTGAAAATGACTGACTTGAAATTTTGATTAGAATTATTACGAGGGGAAAGAAGGGAAATTAATTTATTTATGAGTAAAATTAACCTAATTAATTAATTAATTAATTAATTAATTTTCGTTTTTCTGCCTCGTAATAATTTTTGATGAAAATTTCAAATCAGTCGTTTTGAAATGGTTACAAAAATTCATTCGTTGCCTGTTAATTAATCTAAAAAATTAATTATTAATTATTCTTTAATACTGATTACGTTCTCCGCCACAAATAATTGAAAATCCAAGTAAAATTCAATTTTCAAACTATTCAAAAAAGATTACAATGAATTTCCGGGATTTTTCAACTGCAAAAATTGCACGAAAAAAATTATTTCTAATTCAAATTTCACCGACTGACTGTTAATTCTGTTGATAAATAAATTAACTCCCCTTTCCTCCCCCTCGTCATAATTTTTTAGTTTATTATTATTTGGAATTATAATTGGTTGTCACATTCTCCCTCGCTGTCAATATTTTCTGTCACCCCAATCTCGACGCGTTCACCCCGATACTTCTAATAAATCCAGGATGATATCGCAGATTGACCTAATGTCAACAAAAAGGTCAAAGTAGGAGGGAAATAAAAAAATACGGATGTTGATTCAGTGGGACAATGAGAGTGGAGGGAAACTAGAACGGACCCCAAAAAACCCTCGAGAGGTGGAGGAAAAAAAAAAAAAAAAAAACTAGGTCTATAACTGGTGCGTCGAATGTGTTAAAAGCTCTTCCACTTTAACAGGAAGGATACAGGAACAAAGAGACACTTAAAAGTCCCCATTGTGGGTAGGAAAGCCTCGGGAATTCGTAAAAAATCATCCCTCAGAATGAAAAAGCTGCCACAAATCGTTCACTTTTTGATTTCCCCCCAAATTTTCGAGATTTTTCGCTGGACTCCGATCAATTATAAATTATCATTAATTATTATCAATCATAAACAGAGGCGGGAGAGGGTGGGGGAGGGGGGGGGATAATTAATTAAGGGAGAAAAAAGAGAAATTGAAAATTTCACTCAAAATTTGTTGCAATTCGAAATTTGTAATTTTAAATAACAAAATCAGAAAATAAAATTCATTTCCGGCTTCGGGATGGCGCTGACGTTTAGCAAACATTGCAGTTTGCAGGTCAATGTATATATTTTTTTTTACGCTTCCAGTAGATAAATTACTAGCGCGAAAATAAATCCCACGCGCAAGAGAAAATCTATTTTATTTCGCCAATGCTATTGCGATTTTTCCCCGAGAGTTGGGCTTTTTATTTTGTCCCGTCAGCTCGCGAAAGTGGTCATTGTTTTTTTATGGAGATATTTGATTGTTTAAGAATGGAGGAATAGCAATTCACTGGGACAATTAATATTTAACAATTTTACTGGAAGAAAATCGAACGATTTCTCGGCCGGCTTTTCGTTAGATTGACAAAGTCGTCCTAATTTTTCAAAACCCGTACTATCTCAGTAAGGAACAGAGTTAGGAGGAATTATCAGAGGACCTTTTTTATCGCAAAATTGATCAGCTACAAAAACGGTCTAGTGACATTCCCTCCCAAACCCACTCCTTCCAGAGATAATCCGCGTTTTGCTAAGATCGAAAAAACACACTCAACCCTCTCGCCCACTTCGCTCCAGAATTCGTCCAAAAAATTGTGTTCTCTCCCCCTGAGACGGAACTTCCTTCCCAATTAAATACCTTTCCCGACAGGAGTGAGGGGGCTCTCGCCAAAAAAAAATTCTGCGTCTACGGCCTCCAAAAACTACGTCCTCCAAAAAATTATTGTACCCCCAATTAAAATATTCCAGGATCCGGCGGCGAAGTTCCTCGCTCTGAGCCCCCCTCCCCGCTGGCCATCGAAAATCCATTGTCCAGTGATTATAAACAAATTGACATTAATCCGGTAGTCATCAGTGAGCGGTGAGGATAATAAAAAAAATTGTTTTCGCAACAATGGCGATTAGTGCAGTGGATCGACGAGTAAATGTGTAAAGTAATAGTCCACGTTATCCATGTATCTGTGACATTATGATAGGACCGGTGCTGGGAGACAGGAAGGGATCGTCGTAGGGGGAGATATTAGTAACAGTGCGTGTGTATTCTACCACATCAAGCTTTAATCGTAGAGCACCCAAGGTGGCACAGATTGTGAGAGACCCCATCAGCAAACACATCCTCTTTTGTCGGTCTATATCAGAATTCTGGGATTTTTTCGCTCGCCCTTAATTATCCCCACACCATCAGCCAGTCCGCTATCAATGTGTGGACAATGGGTGCTGTGTATTTGCGCTAGTGAATTTGTGAAATTGCCGAAAGACAACCCCAGCCGACAAGGAATTTGACAATATTTTTTTATTTCTTTTTTTTTTTTCAACTCGTCTATACCACGACCAGTTGGCCGAACCCCTCCTGCAGAAGGGACAGCTCTTCACACTCTTCACCGCTCGCCCACTTCCGACACACCGGAAGTAGATACATGTGAACGGCTACAGCGGAATTGCATACGATACATTTCGATCACCGCCAGGAATTCAGTCAATTTTAATATGGAAGTCGCGTCGGAATTGTGAGTATTGGAAATCTGCCGAATTTTTGGGGATTTTTTTTGGGGGGGGGCGCTTTTTAGGGGTAATTACCCCGACGCGGGGGGGGGGGTTCACGGGTTTGAGGAGAATCAGGGGCACGGGCAGAGAATTTTTTTTTTTCGAGCGGGGGAGGAAATTTTACGCGGATTTTTAACCCACCCCTCGATCAATTTCCGGGCCCTCGACGGTCGAGCGTCGGCTGGATTTGACGGAAAAATTAATTGTTTAAAATAATGGCATCGATCGAGAGGTCAAATAATCGATGATCAAGTATCCACTGATGTGATAATTAATTTTGTTAATTAATTAACGGAAAATCCAGCTGGAGTTGATTTTTTTTGGTCAGAAGACGATAAAATTTCGGGGTTGGCTCGGGAGGGCTCAATAATTTTATTATTGTTAAACAAATAACTGACAATTACTGATGATGAACTGACTAGTCAATAGTGTCGTCAATTGATGAATTAATAAATTAATAGGTGAGAAATTTGGGGGATGAGCGTAGAGAAATAAAAACTGATAATTTTGTTCATAAAATATTTGGGAAACTGGGCAATTGTTTTTTTGCTCTGCAAATTTACCCCCGTCAATATCTCTCTCCGCACCCAATGATAAAAATTCCCGCAAACATCGTGGCATTGTGTCTTTATAATCACAGCGTACAACCCATTATATGGAACATTCAAGCAATTTCGTGCAATTGCCAGTGGCACTCAAGAGTCTCAAGAGCTTTGTCAGCGCCTCATCATCCTAATCCACAGTATTCATCATCAGCATCGCTTGACAGCGAGTACAATAAAACTGCATCTATAATGACATCTCCACTAGTCGGGCATCGATATCGTGCGCATCGCGATGGACGACGGGAGATTACGCGACAGATTGTTCATTTGAAATTGTACAACAGCGCGGATAAATCTAAAAATAAATAAACTGTCTCAACTTCACTCAAGTTCCATTGTCATCGATAAACGATACATTATCGCGATTTTGTTTCCGCGATTATTCCCCTCGCCGCGATTATGAATTGTATTTAGCGGCTGACGCAGTCGCCCGATGCTTTTTTAAATTTTTTAATCTCCTAAAAATTTCTTGAACATTGAAACAATTGAATTGAATTGAATGGAATTTTTTATTTTTTATTGTTCTTGATTTTTTAATGGTGGCTTGAATTTTTACACTCGTTGGCAATTGAACATCAGGTGAACCTGAATTTTCAATTAATACTGATGGAATAAAAATTAATGAATAATTTAAAAATTAATTGATTTAATTATGTTTAATTAATTAATTAATTGGAAAATTCTAATTAATTGAAAAGTCAAGTTGTTAACAATTGCAATTTTTTTTTATTTTACGAGTCAATTTTTTATTAATTTAATGAAGAAAATTATTTTTTGAAACAATTTTGCAGTAAAAAAATTTAGATTTGAGACTGGATTTGGTAATAAATTGCTGCAGCTTCGCAAAGAATGCAGTTTGCAGTTCAATATATATATATTTTTTTACGCTTCCAGTAGATAAATTACCAGCGCGAAAATAAATCCCACGCGCAAGAGAAAATCTATTTTATTTCGCCAATGCTATTGCGGTTTTTCCCCGGGAGTTGGGCTTTTATTTTGTCCCGTCAGCTCGCGAAAGTGGTCATTGTTTTTTTATGGAGATATTTGATTGTTTAAGAATGGAGGAACAGCAATTCACTGGGACAATTAATATTTAACAATTTTACTGGAAGAAAATCGAACGATTTCTCGGCCGAGTTTTCGTTAGATTGACAAAGTCGTCATAATTTTTCAAAACCCGTATTATCTCAGTAAGGAACAGAGTTAGGAGGAATTATCAGAGGACCTTTTTTGTCGCAAAATTGATCAGCTACAAAAACGGTCTAGTGACATTACCTCCTAAACCCACTCCTTCCAGAGATAATCCGCGTTTTACAAAGATCGAAAAAACACACTTAACCCTTTATCATTGAGACTGGATTTGTTAATAAATTTCTCCAGCTGGACTTAATTATTTCGAAGAGTTTGTTTTTCCCAGTGCAAAGCGATATTTTCTTATCAATTATCGAGCCACAACTTTCTCAATCCAGCTAAAAATATTTCTCTCAATAAACATTTAATTCCCCAGTGTAATCGCCCGGAGTCGACAATAAACAAAACTACTGGTGTTACGTCCCCGTCTCAAGCGACTATTCAGGGACTATTTCGTAATTAGTTACAATGGCTTATCTCCAGGGGCATCGTAATCACTTGATCTTCCACAACCCGTGATAAATTTTTCGTCAATTTGGGTTATCAATTCCGGTAGTCTAGTACAACCTTCGCCGACTGCGATAAGCCAACAATATTTTGTAACATTGTAAAAAATTACACAAGTTTTGGGTAATTCACGTGTACTGTTATCTGAATTATCCGATAACATTGGCATTCCATGGACAATTTAGTTGTTATTATCGCAAGTGTGACATTGAAATTAATTTCGAAAGAAAAAGAAAAACACTCATTACGAAATCTTATTTTTCGAGAGGAATTTAATGGACCGAAAAAATTGGATAAAATTGTCATTTAAATTCTGTGGAAACATTAAAATTTTACGGACAATCTACTTGTCATTCCCGCAACTGTGGCCTTGAATTTCATTCGGGACAACTGATGACGACATCCTGCGGACTAAAACGTAAATACCCCAAAAAAATTGTCGAGAATTGGCGTCAAATTTTTTTGAAATCATCAGTTGTCAGTCGTCAAATTAAATTGTAAAAAAAAAATTCAGATGGAAAATTACTTCGGCAATGTAATCGTAATTGACTCGGCTTATTTTACCAGTTGATCAGTGAATTGATTAAACGATCGAGAATTTTAGCGCATTAAGATCTTGGGAGTGATAAATCATCAGATAACAATAAAGTTGGCTTTGAATTAACCAGGAAGGCGGTAATCAATCAAATGTGGTTACCCATGAATACCTAATGCTGATTATTCTGGTGTTAATAAGCGAGAAGGCGTTAATCGAAAACTTCCGAGTTCTTTTCGGAATTTGCATCCACCTTGAATGAGAAATTGAATCTCAATGGATTTGTCACTGTCGCACAAGTTGCCAGTGGATCTTGGAGTACCTCGCGTGGTAGAACTCGGTAATTGAGTGAGGCGTACACTTCAAAGGCACATCCAGTCATACTTTGACTGTTAAACTCAGTTATAGGAGTAATTAGAGCAATTAATGACGGAATTTATCTCACGATTATTACGGAAATCTTGGGATTTTTTCTCACTCATTTCTCAATCTGCCGCTTTTCTTTCTGCTCTTGCAGACGACCTTGGCGTTTCTAATTTACATTATCATTATTAATCATATTTATTTAATTACGAAGAGAGTCCAGACTTGACTTCATCGAAAAACGCCGGATTAAATTCCATTTTTTGATGAATTTTCCTTAAAATGCAGCCAAAAATTATTTATTAAATTTTAAACGCCAGATTTTTTATTGTTAGCTACTGCTGAGGGGCTCAATTATTTTCTTCTTCAATATTTTTTTATTAAAAAGATTATTTATTATTACGAAAATGGTCCAGATTGACCATTTCCATTGAATTCCATCAAAAAACGCCGGATTAAATTCTCATTTTGGAAAATAACTTTGCTTAAAATCCAAAATTACCGTCCAATTGAGAAGTTTTTTTATTATTAATTAAATTGTCTCCCTACCAATTTTTCCCGCAGTTTTACCGAACGCCAGGCTTTAAATTGCGAGCAACTGTCGATGTACTTAAACGCGACAACAGAAAACGCAAGTGCTCGCGGATGGTGCACGAAAGGTCTATTAATACCGCGTTTCATATTAAAATGACAATTACCCTGGCATTGCATAAACACAAAGAATTACCGAGTGCCCGTGACACTGGCCTCTACAACCAACTACTCCGTACAATTATCATTACCGCAGTTACTCCCGATGGGCTGCGATAGCTTATCAGCAAAATCAAAATCCGCGATTACAAATTTTTTTTATAAAAAAGCGGGTGAGGCCACTCACTTCACTTCCGATGAATTTTACTTTCGTGGGCGGCGGGCGGAGATCGCCGGGACTTCCTCAGTCAATTAAAGAATTAAAGCAATTAAATTGAATCAATAAATAATAGTCATTAGAATAATTGCGATCCCCCACCCCCCGGCCTCTCCAATTTCCTCGCGCTCTCCCTTTGACCCTCTACGGGGGTCCTAAGTTTACTCATCACTCCACAGCACCTCCTCTTGACTGTCACTCCTGGATAAATGGACCCGGCGGTATTTATCCAACCGAGCAATCTGCTTTAGAAGTTTTTGAGCGCTAGCGGTCGATTAAAAAAAATTTCTGCTCCTATTGAGACTTTTTTTCGACTTTAAATCCCAAATATTCAAGAAAATGTCAATTTGTCGATTAAAAAAAATTGCGCTGAGACTCTCAAGTTAATTTTTGTTTAAAAAAATTAGATAATTAATTAATTGACTGGCATTGCCCAGTCGGACTCCCCGTCAGTTGAATTCAACTGAAGGTATTTATTTTATTTTATTTAGTCTCTCTCGGTGAGGGAAGAAAAAAAATGGGATAATTCGGATTAACCGGGCGAGTTTTTTTTAAACGCGGACATTCCATCTGGCGCAATTATTATCGCGGAATAAAAGCAATTAAAAACGTATCCATTGAAATTCTGATATTCCCAGTTTGCGAAGGTTTAAAAAATTAAACGGACCTCTTGGAACTGAGTCAGATCGTTTTAACACTCGGCTATTGAATTTCTAGAGATATTTAAATTGTTGTGACTGCCTGCTTGCGTCATTTATTACATAATGTTTGTTTTGCCCGGACAAGTTTTCCGTTCCCATCGGATTAATTTTGCTGCATTCGTGATGACAATGTTATCGCTGGATGTGCCAATAGCAGAGAAAAAATGCATAGAAAACTGGTCGATGTTATCAATTTTATTACCCCTTTTTTTTAGAAAAAAAAAATAAATAAATAGACGGGGGGTAGATAATATCATGCAATTGATTGCCCGCGGGGAACCGAGTTTGTCAATTTCTCTTTATCGGATAGAGTTTTAATTTATTTATTTCCATTCAGCCACTCAGATTTTTTTTAACATTTAAAATGTAATGGAAAAAATTGGAATTTTTTTAATAGACGCGCAGAGAAGTTGAGTTAACTCCTGAGAATGTGCAATTGATATTCAGGGGCGTATAATTAATTTTTGCAAATTCTTTACTAATTATTTTGCAAGAAAAAATAATTTTGCAAAATAAATGCACTTGGTAAAATTTTAATCTTTCGATTGTGAATAACTCGGGATCGGCCGATCGGAATTGAACGATTTTTTTATCATATTAAAGCTGGAAATCTGAGCTTTAATATGAAATTAAAATCGTTAATTTTCACTCTGCCGATCCCGAGTTATCGTCAATTGAATGTTGACTCAGTTGATAACTAGGTTCAATTTTTATCAGATAAATTTTGGCGATAGATTTTTATAAATTAACTATAAAAATAGTAAAAAAATAAATATTGTCTTTATCCTTATTTTGGGCACTCGGTGAATGTTGCAATCGCAAATTACACCTCGAAATTAATGCCTGACAATTAAAGATCTATCCCAAAATATGAAAAATTATTTTTCTCCGCGAGAGAAAAGTCTCTTTTCACGCGGAAAGAAAATCGATTTTACGGGTCAATAGGTTTCGAGACAGAGTTCAAAAACTCTCCACTTGTTGGAGTCCCTTGCGTGTATCACAATTCCCGAATAACTGGGGCAGACCAAGTTTCATTTCAATTTCGCGGAAAACTTTTCGATAAAGTCAACACCCGGAAAATCCTCCAATCTCATCAGCTGCTGGCGAGAGAAGAGCTCAAGTAAAAAATAGTGTCTAAAAAAAATTCTCTCAAACACAGAAAAAAAGAATAATAATTTTGCAAATTAAATATCCTTCCGGCGGGACGTCAAAAAAATTTGAAAGAATGAAAAATTCCCGATTGTAAAAATTTCAACTCCGGAGTAATTTAACATTTTTTCTCCAATGAATACCGACAATTATGTCTCATCCCCTCAGCTCCTGAACGATTGACTCATCATTCACTCGGACTCATTCCGAATGCGCGACTTGAGTCGCCGAGACACTCTCATTGAACATAAATAAACCATTAGAAATCACCTCGTTCCGCATTTTGAGATTGGCGCATTGAGTTCTCGCTTTTATTCCCCATTTCAATGGAAATTATTATTATTCATTGAGCCCATGGGGTTCCTGGGGGACTGGCAAACGAGGTCATTCTGTCGTAAAAGACATTACGCGAAAGCCACTCAGACACGCGTGACATGCCCTCAGCCACTTCAGATGAATCCGCCCATTCCCCAACTCCCCGTGACATTTTCAAGGCCACACGGGCAAAAATAATGAGTAATAATAGTCCGATTGCTCAAAAATTACCCAAAAATTTTCGCGCAATAACGAGGAGATCAAATCCAGTGGATTAAAAATTTTTCTGAATTTTTTTTCTTCAATTTCTTCCCGTCGAAGTGTTTGGTAATTATTTTTCGAGTAGTTCGTAGAAAAAAAAAAATTGTCTGTTAGCCGAATAAAATTATCTAAAAATGATTAACAATTACCTCCACGTGTCGGTAATTTCTGCTGAAGGGGTTTAATTTTCCCGTCGAGGGGGTCTAATTCCCGCGAGCCAGGCCCGGCGAACCAACCGGACGACATCCCCGGGTGTCCAATGAAAGAAAAAAAATTCTAACGCAAGCCTCGATTTAAAAAAAAATTCTTACGTGTAATCCATGGGCTGTACGTGATAATCCGCCGACGTTGTAGATGGAATAATTGTCCCATGTCGCAGCCTTGAGCGCTGAATTGCTGGCTCCCTTTTCAATGACACGATTTCGGCGGGATTTCTCAATGCCTCCATTGCTCATCGGTCTCGGAAGGGGAGTCGCCGAGACGCCTCTGATGGCATTGACGCCGGGTACAGCTGCTGAGATCAAGGAAATTACGTAATTCAAACCTTGCGACTGGTAATGGGCGAGGGACTAGGGAATAATTTTTTTTTTTCCTCCTTTCGTTGAGCAGACCGGTTATTCTAATGTGTACACAGGCCGCTCGATAAATCGACGATAATTCCGGTTTAAAATCTCTTGCTTTAATGCACTCTTAGGCAGCTCCAGCTCTCAGTCCCATATTTACGATTGTCCTCGCTGGGAGGCGTGGGGAGCTCGCCAGTCATTGCCGATTAATTAATTGTAATAAAAATTGGACGAATGTGAATTTTTTTTCAATTCGGTTTTCAATCCAGTCGAATATTTTTGAACGATAATCATTTGACAACCCTCGCTTTTCCGAAATTTTCCGCAGATATTTGCATACAGAGCGGCTGCTGCACGCACTACCAATTTTTTCTCACGCCAGTTGAGTGGGAAAATCGCGGATAGGAGAATGAAATTGTTGGGGACTGTTGGTTTGCCTTGAAAATTTATAAATATTCGACATTTGAAAACCCACGACGTTTTTGGAATGCCGAGAGCTCGCAAAGGGCACATTCTCCATGGATTGAATATATTATTATTGCCTGAAGGTTTTTTATATCATTCCCACGAATTTTGTGTCGCAATTATTGTTCATTAAATCGGTCCTGATATTCGAGAACGCGTGGGTCTAGATACGAAAGCCTACTCAAATTTTAAAATACGTTTCTCCTAAAGACTAATTATTCCACGAATTTAATAATTTACACTCCTCCAAGGATTTTTTTTACATTCCCAATCGGAATTCTTGAGAATTTTTGGACTTATGAGTTTTTAGTGCCCCCACATTTTTTTCATTTCAATTTTTTACCTAAAAAAAATTTTCTGTCTCGCTATTTTCATTTGCACTTCTTCTCAGAAGAAGAAAATTATTTTATCAAGTAAATGTGCTTGACAAAAAAATATTGTGACTTGTCAAAATCTATCAGTTTTTACCAAATTTTCTCGATTTTCTCTAGATTTTTTTTGTTTAGAATTTTTTATATTGATTGCTCTTTGCGTCGCAATTATTATTAATTAAATCGATCCTGAATTTATTGATAACCTTCGCGAACGCGTGGGATTAGATACGAAAGCCTACTCAAATTTAAAAATACCTTCTTCCTAAAAACTAATTATTCCACGAATTTAATAATTTACACTCCTCCAAGGATTTTTTTTACATTCCCAATTGGAATTCTTGAGAATTTTTTGGCTTATGAGTTTTTAGTGCCGCCACATTTTTTTCATTTCAATTTTTTACCTCAAAAAAATTTTCTGTCTCGCTATTTCCATTTTCACTTCTTCTCAGAAGAAGAAAATTATTTTATCAAGTACATTTACAAAATAAAAATATTGTAAAGTGACTAGTGAAAATTTTGCCGATTTTCTTTAGATTTTTTCGTTTGCTTAGAATTTCCGCTATAAATTGCTCTTTGAGATTGAAAAAAAACGAAAAAAAATTGAAATGTCAATTTCTAAATACTTGTCATGTCGCCTGATCCCCTTTTTCTGATCCACTGAATTTGCTTGAGCAGCAGTTGAACCTGGGGCATTCCTAAATATCCCACGCAGTGGCTTGGAAGCGCCCATTCATCCAAGCACCTACACACGTAATTCAGTGCTCATCACATCCGTCACATCCTGTTTGTAGACTCGTGTTAGTGGGCTTACAAATGCTCCACGAGTACACAGCGATCATCTCATATCGCCCACGGGTTTTCATCAATTGCCCCAATGATTGGATTCCACGTGGAAAGTACCGCAGAATTTTTCCCCGAAAATCCCGGGGATAACCGCGAAAATCCGAGACCCGAGAGATGATTCGCGCGATACCGCTTCAATTCGCGGTCGGCTAAATTTCCGCGAATTCATCAAACACGAATCAATAATTGTAAAATAATTATAGATTGATGTGTACCAGTACACACAATGTAAATTAATTAATCTCCATTGGGCCTCATCAGCGGGAGGTCAGAGGTCAGAAGTGAATTTCCACGTTATCTCGTGGCTTCTTACCTAACGAGATGCATTCAATTAATTCGCTACCCGCAAGAATGGACTCTTTGATCCTCATTACCGTCAGTTTTAACCTGACAATAATAAAACTGAGAAAAT
Organism: Psyttalia concolor; assembly: GCA_030522845.1. Taxonomy (NCBI): domain Eukaryota; kingdom Metazoa; phylum Arthropoda; class Insecta; order Hymenoptera; family Braconidae; genus Psyttalia; species Psyttalia concolor. The sequence continues at coordinate 18,650 of JAPYZM010000851.1, forward strand.
TTGCGGAGAAAAAAATTTAATTTCGCCAATTAAATTGAGAAGTTGCCAGAGAAATTTGACTGTTCAATGCAAATACGCTTGGTAAAATTAGATTACCCTCTAATAAAATTATAATTCACCTACAATACCAAAAATCACTCAATACCCGTACGATTCGCGGCAGGGTAATGACACAAAGCCCTGATATATCGGCAGTATCGAACGAACTGTCGAGAGCAATCAAATCATCCACTCGATCCGGAATAGTCCGGAATGGGGAGGAAATTCCAGTGCAACAGTTCAATTGGGCTTTGACACTAATTGGATAACGTCAAGACCAAAATACCTGTAGGATTTACCTGTGCACTGTCAAAATAGCAGAGATTTCACACGACCTCAGTCGATTTTGGTCCAGCCGAATTTTCCGAATTTTTCGGAAAAAGAAATTTTCCATTAAAAAATTTCTCTCCTTCGTCCCTCGGAAAAATTTGACAGCCGCCAGTAAAATCCGACGTCTTCAACAATTAATAATTCATCATCAATCTCATTATTCATAAATGATTAATCGAATTACTGAGTAATTGAATGAATTAAGCCACTGGATAATTTTTTTTTTAACTGTCCCGAACGTGGGTCGACTGTTTAAAAAAGTTTTTCCTAAAAAATCCCGCAACTGGTCAGTAAAATCTGTTTATTGTCAACTAAAAATTATTTAGTAGATCCTGAAGGTCACTGGGCGGTTGTGTAATTTTTTTTTAGTAAGAAAATTGCGAATGGAAATAATTTTTACTGACCAATTGTCGTCTGGGGGCGCTCGTTTTTTGAGTTTTGAGGGGAATTCTGAGGCTCTTCCGGGGAGTAATCGCGTAAATTTATGGAGATTATGCATGAGGGTAGTGAACATGACATAAACCGATGATTTCCTGTCTTCACAGATCACCACTTTCGGGCAGTGACTCGGCAAAGCCCGTGGAGAGGAGCTCGTACTACCCCCAGGAGCCGAGCAAAAGGCCACAAACGAGACGACAGCGAATCACATCATGTCTGTCTCACAATGCCCTGACAATGCTCACCATCGGTGGTGTTGTTGGTGGAATTGTTATCGGTATTTGCCTGAAAGGAGCCGGCAAATGGACTCCCCGGGAAATCATGTACGTCAACTACGCTGGCGAACTATTCCTCAGGATGCTCAAGAGTTTGATTCTACCCCTCATCATCTCGAGTCTTGTCTCCGCCATTGGATCACTCGATCTCTCGCTGAGTGGGAAGATCGGGGCACGTGCCATCACCTATTACATGGTTACAACTGTCAGCGCTGTCATTCTTGGTGGGTTTAACACCGAAATAATTCCTCATTTGTAATCGATAAACAAGGCCAGTTGCTGAGAAAACAAAAATACGAGAAGTTTCCAATTCCTCCCTAAAAATCCTAGTCTAATTTTTGTTTTCAAACGTTCTTGACAGCTCCGCTGTCACTCTGAGTAATTATCGTTGGTGAAGAAATTTTTTTTCTGTACTCATAGTGACAATTGTCATATGATCACTTGGCTCCTGATGTTGATCAACAGCTGATGTCCCTTGGAAGATAATTTTTTCTTCTCAATATAATTCACCAAAAAATTATTAAAAAACAATGAAAAGTTGAAAAATACTGACAACTTTCCTCCCACAGGTATAATTCTCGTAATGTCCATCCAACCTGGCACATTATCCAAAGGCGAGGACATGAAGAGCAGTAAAATGGCCAAGAATGTCAACACTGCTGACACCCTAATGGATTTAGTCAGGAATATGTTCCCTCCTAATCTGGTCCAAGCCTGTATATCCCAGTATAGAACTGTACTTACGAAGGGAGTCAATAGTACGGGTGAGTAAAAATTCATGATAGCCCACAAGTGCCCAACACTCCAGCTCCCAGTTCAATTATTATTCATCCTCAGATGACAATAACACCTGGGAGATCAGTGGTGAGGACACATCGGGAATGAATATACTGGGTCTCGTTGTATTTGCCACGGTTCTCGGAATTACCCTCGGCAAAATGGGACCCGATGGCAAACCTCTGCTCAATTTCTTCGAGGCCCTGTCCTCTGCCATGATGATCATCACCAACTGGGTCATCTGGTGAGTCCCCAGAATTTTTTAATCAGCCAAACCAATTTCCAATAGCTTTCTCGATAAATAATCCTGTATTTTATCGAATAAAATAAATTTTAAATTTTATATAATTCGCTAAACCCTCCAAACCCACTAGACTTCCAGTATTTATCAAGTGAATGAAACAAATTTCACAATATCTTCTCCCAAAAATCGTTTCTTCTCTCGATCTTCCCAGGAATGTCTCGCTCAACTAAATTATCTATTAAATTTTCATTTATTTACCACACACTTCTAGGCTCTCACCCCTGGGCGTCCTGTTCCTGGTGACCTCAAAAGTCCTGGAGATGCAGACATTCGACGAAGTACTGAGTCAATTGGGAATGTATTTCCTGACAGTTATAATAGGTCTCTTCATCCACGGCTTCTTCGTACTGCCACTCATATTCTACATCTTCACGCGGAAGAATCCCTTCAGATACGTCTACAACATGGCACAAGCCATAGCAACAGCCTTCGGCACATCATCAAGCTCAGCTACCCTTCCAGTTGCCATTGGATGTCTGGAGGAGAGAAATGGAATTGATCCCCGAGTGGCGCGTTTTGTAATGCCAATTGGGGCCACCATCAACATGGATGGTACAGCTCTTTACGAGGCAGTAGCAGCGATTTTCATCGCTCAGGTTCGCAAAGTACCCCTGTCATTTGGACAACTGGCTGCTGTGAGGTAACGAGGCTATTCAAATTAGTCGTCATTGCAATGATAATCGCTTCATTATTTCTCAGCATTTCTGAATCAACAGGAGTTTTAATTAATTTTTAATCAACTTCAGCATTACTGCAACAGCAGCTAGCATTGGAGCTGCTGGCATACCCCAGGCTGGATTGGTGACGATGGTCATGGTGCTTGATACCGTTGGTCTACCTGCTGATGATGTCACTCTCATCATTGCCATTGATTGGTTGTTGTGAGTATTCCAGGCCAATTGGTGAGACTGAGGCTCCCAATTTTGGGGAATATTTTATATACGCTTGGGCTAATCATTCCGTTATCTTCATGGTATACCCCCACTGTATCGAATCCCCACTCATATCCATACCTCCCACCTCGAAAAACCAAGGGAACGGATTGGTCAGTAGGATAGTAATAAGAGAGAAGCCTCGGGAGTCTCGAGTGAGCACTCGAATGAAATCTCGAATGCTAATCGATCTCATGACAGTCGAATCGAAGGCTCTGGAAGTCGAACTCGAAGAGAGACGGGCACGAATTTCAACCTAACACCTTAAGAGATGACCCGCTAACGTATGAACGCCCCGTCGCATGAGGAGAATCGTTCCCCCACTCTAACAATTCCATCCCAACGCATCCTCTGTCTAATATCTCCCGCTCTCACTCGCTCTCTCCCTCGTTTACCATTACCGCAGTACCCGGAGCCGTTCATTGGCTCGTCCCCCCCACCATCCCAGGCGCATTCGTGATGCTCTCACTCTCTCAGAGTCGGAGAGAGGGAAACTCGATAAAGTCTTTTCCATGAATTCAAACCCCGCTACCGTATCTCTCAAGTATTTTTTAGCCTAAGGGGATTACAAAAATTAATCTCTCTCTAATTCTCTAGGGATCGCTTCAGAACATCGGTGAATGTAGTCGGTGACTCGCTGGGGGCTGGTATCGTCAATTACCTGAGTAAAAATGAACTCGCGGCAATGCCCTACCACGTTCAACCGCAAAACGGCGCCGATCGTCATACAACGTCGATATGAACAGATCCACCTGCACACCAACGACAATAATTGCCTCACCAGGCGACTGGCGGGCGTTAACGAGATTAATAACAACAACTGCGACGAGAGAATATTAAAAAGAGAAAAAAAAAATAATAATAATTAACTGAAACATAAAACAATGTACGTAATACACGGTGACAAAAATTCCACAGAAATTGCGAAAATTTTTGGTAAACGTATTCCCTATTGGCGGCCCAATTAATTTTGTCGACTCTTTAAGAGAAATTATTTAAACATTTTCTTTGTTTGTCTTCCCCCCACAAAATTATCCCACTGGTCAGCTAAATTTACTCGGTTTTCAGTGAAAATTAATCAGACGAGCGCCTAATTTTTTTGAAAATTCTACAGCCAATGTTTAATACGATTTACCAATTGTTTAGTAATTTTTTAAAATAAACAATTTATCTCCGTGTCGAGGTAAATTTCATCCCCGTGACGCTCGAACAAATCACCGCCTAAGTGTTCTAGCGCCTCAGTGTTTCATTGTCAATTGTTTATATTATTTTACCAAACTGATGAAAGTAAATTCATTATTGTTTACGTAATATGTACCTTTCGTTATCCTCATGTAATTTATATTAGAAATGGGCTAATATCAATTAATGAAAACCCCAAATTTGTGCCAAATATTATTAGTAAACGATGTTCATGACATAATGAAAGTATATCGTTATAATAAATTCGATCCGATTGCATCAAGGACATTAACATTGTTCGTTGTACATAAAAACATTGAAAACATAACAACGAAAAAAATTAATGCACAGTTTAAGGGAGACAGTGACACGGCAACAATAACTAGTGGCCCATTTTTATTATTTTTTTTTATTACTTTTAATAATTTTACGATTATCAGTTTTATCAGTAGAGGGTAATTATCAGGCAATTGATATACGTGTATACATATATAATTAATGAGTCATAGGTACTGATGAAAATAATATATGGATTATAGCAGACTATTATAGCAATTTTATGGAATAAACGCTGGCGACCATATCGATTGAATCGACTTGAAGAAAATATCAATATTTATTATAAATATATATATATATATATGCAAAATTGTGGGGCATACATTATTATATGTATATGGAAATTTCGTGACTGTTCAGATGAAAATTTAAGGAGAATTCACTGTGGAAAAATAATATTTCAATTCTTTTGAGATTCATGTCAATACAGCCGCGAGACTGTACACAATTAAACGTTCAATTTATTGTTGTCGAGAATACTCAGTGGGTACATAAATACTCAGTATAAATTTTAAATAATTATGGCCACGTTGAGAGTTTAACCGCGAATCTCGTGTTCGTTGATTAAAAATTTTAATCGGACATATGGAAAATGTAATTGTGTACGATTATTGTATTCGGGGCTTGAAAAACATGGAGAGTCAAATAAAAATGTTGTTTAAAGTAATTGCAGTCGGCCTTTTTTACTCACGAAAATTACGTACTCACGAAAATTACGAGCTTGAGATTCTTTTTGGGGTCGAGAATTCAATTTTTCAATTTTTTTGTAAATAAATGAGAAAAAAAATCATTGAAGAAATTTTTTCGTTGTTAAAAAACGTTAAAAATTGCATTGAAAATATCCCAAAAGTTTTAAACGAAAAAATGAATCGCCTTCAATTTTCCAATTTTTCTGTAAATCAATAAATTAGAAAAAAAATCATTGAAGAAATTATTTCTTTGTTAAAAAAACCTTAAAAATTGCATTGAAAATATCCCAAAAATTTTAGATTAAAAAATGAATCACCTAAAATTTTTCCTTTAATGGAATTTTGTTCTCGATTAAATTGTAAAGTCCTCGTTGATATTTTTATGTCAACAGTGGCGGATTAACCGACGACGGTGGCCGAGTTGGTTAAGGCGCACGGCCCGGACAGCGGAGTCCGCGTGGAGTGGGTTCGAGTCCGGCTGGGGGCATGTGATTTTTTAATCTCTCGGAAACCGTCGAACGGGAGTCTAGACACCAACAATCATTGGCGAAAAAGTTTTCCCGATGAAGTTTGATTGATGGACGGCATGTCGGCCAAGGTTTTCCATGGTTTTCCTTGGTCACCAGGAGAGTCTGTACATGGACTACAGCTCCTGGGCGACATGGCTGGAGAGGAAGACGGCCCATGATACCGCAGTTAGCGGAAGGGGGAGAGGAAAAACCCGAAAAGGGAAAGAAAATAAATCATCACCGGCGGATTAAAAATAGTTCAACTTGTCGCAAACTTTGATGACCAACGATCTGAATAATTCAAGTGAACTCGATCGTTGAATTGATAATTCGCCGCTCCTCGATCCATGTGCGGTCTGCAGAATTGGGTTGATGACCAAACGCTGAGATCGATATAAATAAAGTATTCGATTATTGACGATGCAATATTGTTCGCAGATGCGCAATTCACATTGGACCCTGGCTACTCCGCTGGTTTCGTCAATGACCTACGATCGAAATAGGATATCCTCGTGTTTAGTTACGTCCTCCTCCATTGGCAGTGACATTTGTCATTCTACGGTGACTCGCGGGTGCGCAATATTATCAATAGAGTTTCACTTATCGCAGGTAATTACACGAATGACCAATTGTATTCCCTCATTACCTAAAATTGTCATTTCGATCTGACGGAATCCAGTGATCGTCAGATTATCCCCGCCCCTTTAACGACCAAATTTTCGTCAATTGACAATTCCCAATTGTCCAATTGTCAATGGCAGGCTGATTCCCCTGATTGACCAGGTGTTCTAACGAATGTTGTAGTGTAAAAAAAAAATTTGTTAATTGAAGATAATGATAGTAACGAGAAGCTGAAGCGATCACCTCGCCTCGATGAGACCGGAGGCATGAAAATACACACGAAAGATATTCTAACTGCGACAAGAGCAACAGTACCGAGGAGCGTAGTGAGGACAAAAAGTTATCGAAATCTGGTGGGCCAGTGGTTCCTGGGGCCCTGCGGTGCCAACGAATACCACAACGAGAGCATTGTCGAGGAGGACGAGACAATCGATATGGTTGAGGCTGGACCGTCCCACGAATTCGACGGTAAGTTCGCCAACTTTCCTTTTATCACCAGCTCAACTACTTAATTGACTTTAGAATCACCAGCAAGACCCGGTCGTTCGGATAACCACGAAATTAATGGTGGTAATTGGCGTGCCGAGGAGGACCTGGATTCCAGCGACAAAGAGGATGATGAGGAAGTTGAAGAAGCTGATTTGAGACCCCCAACTCCAATTCCCGATAATCCAATTGTCTCCAACTCAATTTTAGGTAAAAAAAAAAAAATCCACCCACGGCAATTCAATTGCAGTAGTTGAATTCTATTAATCCGCCAAATTTTTAAAGCCAATTGGCAGTCTTTCGCAAGCGAAAAAACCGGTTTTTACTATTTTATTGATGAGAAAATTTAAAAAGATCGGTTTTTTATTTTTTTTAGCGTAAAATTCAAAAAAAAAAATGGGCTTCGTCTGACGAAGTTCTCAATTGACTGACGTCAATTTTGTTTGCGCCAAAAAAATTTTAAAAACCCGAAAAAATCCTTCAAAAATTGCAATCTCAATTTGAAATGTCCGGCAGTAAATTTTTCCATTTTCCCCCATTTTTTTGGGATTTTCAGTTGATTAAAAAAAATATAAAAACGACAAGAAAAAAATGTGACGCAATTCGCGCCAGTTGTAGTAAAAAAAAAATCACTCCCTGATAATAATAATTCGCCAAAAAATTGGTTTCTTCCAGTCGCGAGGGTTGCCTCTTGTTCAAAAACCCCTGACTCAACCCCCTAAGAATAATTTCCCCCTCAGACCCCCCAGAAATCAAAGTGACAGTGGACGCGAGCCTCCACCAAATGGCGCAGGAGTACCGGGAGAATTTCGACGGTTTCGCCCAGATAAATCGTTTCGAGTCAATCGAGGAGATGCACGAGTTTATAAAAACTACCCTGGACGGTTCACCACCGGCATCGGGCACTCCCTCCAGCAAACAAGAGCGCTACCTGGACCTCCTGCTCAACGAGAGACCTGGTGATCGTTTTCGTCGGCTGTACGAGACATCTCGCGTGACAGTTCGCCGAGTTTTGGCGCGAAACGAGGACATCCTGGCCGATCTCTTCGCCTCGGCGAGTCTGGAGAGTTTCCCGAGTCCTCTCGCCCCCGTCGACGATTACCCTGCCCCCAGCAACGACGACGAGGACACTGCGCTCGAGAATCCCGGGCTCGTCGAGGTCGAGGAGAACATGAAGAGGTGGTACATGATCGAAATGATTGGCCTGTGGCTTAGATTAATAACCGATATCAGGGGCTACCGGGAGACTATCAAGAAGAGGGTGCTGATGAAGAGCTGGGGAATTGAAAATAATCGATACGAGGGGATCGCTGTGCCCTTGAGGTACAAATAAATCCGGCACTGGTCCAAGAGGAAGTCGTAACCTTTGTCTGTACCCAACCCAACTCTTCCCCAGAAGACAATTGGAATTTTGCAGATTTTTTTTTCTTCCCTCCCTCAATGTACACTGGCCAACAATATTATCGTCTCGTCATTTCAACTCTCTCATACTGTCCGCAATTATTTTTCAATTATTTTAGGAATTTTCGCTGTCGTCACAATCGGAGTGAGATTATTTTTGGTGATTAATAAAGTGACCTTGGATTTAAGACTATCGCGTCTTTTTTTCACTCGTCTCCGAAGGGAACTCATGGACACTAGATTGCCTACCTTCCGGTCAATTGCGCAATTGAATTGTGTCAATTGCGCAATTGATCGGTTTTAATTGCAATGGCGGGATTTATATCCGCACGAGCGCCGATCGAAAGCGGGAGAAATTGGGGGCGTCGAAAAAAATGAGAGGGTTTTGGGGTTTTAAAATTACACGCGCCGATTCTTTAGTACCAATTGCTTCCGGAATTACTGATTAAGTGAAATTAATTGGAAAATATTATGCCATTGAGGTATTTCCGTAATCAGTAATCCCTTCCGGCGACTTTGGATTTTCGAGGGGAATTCGGTTTCGCGCGGAGAATTTTTCAATTACGACATTTAATTGGTAAATTACTGAATGAGTAAATGTATTATCGACAATTGGAGTGAAATTGTCGCTAAGAGGGGCTGTCAATGCAGATCCCTAGGGGAAATCTAGAGGAATTCGTTGCGGATGGCTTTTTTCTCCGGGGGGATTTCTCCATGTCCGACCGTTAGTGTCTGTAACTACTGCAGGGGATTCGCCGATCGACACTGGCAGAGGTCAGACGAGAACAGAAGTTCTCTACTACTCGATTACCTCAACCGACCACTATCTCATGACTATCAAATTAAAATACTATTTTAAATAATTTATCCCGACGAAATACAGTTCGAAAAAAATTTTTCGAGTTAATTTTTTCAGTTCAATAATTAATTAACTAATTACTTCTATCATTTATAATTGATTCAGTACTTATCTACTGTTCAATTATTATTCATCTATTATCCATTAATTCAAGTAGTTTCTTTTTAATTGAAATAATTAGTAATTTGACTATTTCACTATTTGAATTGGGAAATATTTTTTTTTTGAAAATTTAAAAATTATTAATTCACGACAAATTAAAGTAAATATTAAATTAAATAAATTGTTGCAAAATATTGAACAATCGTATTGAACAATAATGTTAATATAGTTATAATAATTGTAATAAATTGAGAAGTTGTAATAGAAATGAGAGTAAATGGTGGAATAATTAGGGTGAAATTTTCAAAAGATAATTGTTGAAAATTGAATTATCATCAGAGATAATTTGCAACGAGTCTGAGAAATTCTGAGACTACTTATCTGAGTTTCACCGTAATTTCCTCATCACTAAAATCTCATCAATAATACAGCAACTACTCAGAAACTTTACTCATCCCCCTCAATCCTCAGATGGCGTTTCACCGGGTCTATACTTTTCGAACTATCCATAAGGATCTTCACTGAGTTAAGCTCGCCTAGTTCAACTACCCAGAAATACATGAGTTCATTTCATCTGCAAGTCTCTAATCAGTTGAAATAATCAGCTACCGGTGAGCTAATAACAACCTAATTATTGCAAATAAAATCAGTCGCAAAAGGTGAAAAATCGATTGACAATCCTCGCGAATTCCGGGAAAAAATTAAATCCCCAGGTAATTACGGTTATTAATTTAATCAATTGATCGAGTAATTGACTTTTACGTGAATATATTTTTATCGCAATTGAATTATCCCTGGAATTTCTGCCAATTTCGTCACAGAAAATCCGTAATCTCGACGAAAAGCCAACGACAACTGAACATTTTCGATTCATCGACTCCTGACGATGAATAATTAGTTTAATTAATTCATTAATTAAATTAATTAGGTTAATTAAATTCAATTAATAGTATTTTCAAATTTTCCAGGCAATGACAAGGAGAAAATTGATTTTACTGAAGATTTACTGTAACTCGTCATTACATTATTTTCAACAAGCGCAATTACCCCCAAAAATAATTACCAAATCCTCCAATCTCCTGGCAATTCCATAGTTATTTCACGAGCAATCAGTCGCGGTGATTTAAACGTGACAAATTTTAAAAGCCGGCGCCGTAAAATTACATTGACTGGGTAATAAAAGTGCCTCGTCCATGCGAAACTATCGATTTTTTTACAGAGCCAATTTTATTTTCTCCAGTAGCTCAATAAAATTTAACACAATTTTCGTGAGACGCGTGAGATCTCGTGCAATAAGACTCGCCGGGTCAATCGAGAAAAAAAAAACTAGTGAGTCCCTTGTAACGATTTTCATAAAAAAAAAAAAACCTCCAATTCCATATTAATAAATTATAAACAAGTACTTCCGCTCTTGAAACTCCTCGACGGTCTCGCCGCCGTATACTTTCAATTCTCGCCATAAAAAAAAATTGCGGTCGACTGGTAACCCCCAAAAACCGTAAACCGAAATAGTGAAAATAAAAAACAACCGCCGAGTGGATAAAAAAAACATCCAAAAATGTAAAAAAATCCTGGAACCAGGGGCAAAATGGGAGGCCTTCAGTGGGCAGCACATCAAGATCCGCCGAGTTCAAATGAATAATTTAAATTCCCTTAAAAGCCCCCCCCCCCCTTCGAATAAAAAAAAATTCAACTCCACGGGCCCATCGCGCCGTTTAAATAATTGAAATCCCTCCATTTCGCGCTCGCCGGGCGCGAGAAAAAAAATCTCGAATCGCCCCCGCTCCCCCTCAATCCGAGCATAATTAATCAGCCTCCCCCCTTTAATTAAACTCAAGTATGCAACAAATATGTCGTTGCCCCTGACTCATGTTTTTTACCCCTTGAACCCAGGAGGCGCATATCCGCCATCCGTTCACGGTTTCGCCGTGGAAAATGTTAAAAAAAAACCGTTGGGGCTGATGGGGTGGATAGCGGAGTGGGGGGGGGGGGTTAGACACATGCGCAGAGTGGCGAAGTTACCCGTGGCCGGGAACGGCCGGCTGACATGAAATCGTGACAGCAGTTTCGGCCTAACAGTCCGCAGTGTGACCCGCCAGTGTCTCAGTCGCGGTCAAAATTTCCGGCCGCAAGAAAAAAATAAAAAAAAAAATTCTCAATTAATTATCAACTGGGCCGGACACAGGCGATCATCGTGTGCGTCGAGCAGTCGATTATTCACCGAGACAACGGATTATTATGGTGAGTACTGCAGTGGCACGTCATCCCCTCCGAATGGCCAATGGCGCGCGCGGTCGATCGTCACGAGCCACCCCCTCTCGCCCTCATTGCCTGCTCACCCCCCGTCGGTGTGTCGTGGATCCACGATTTTAACCCGATTGTAAACGTCTCGGCTCGGTATTCACATGTACAACACCCTCCCCACCCCTTCCACCCCTAAGTGCGATCAATTAAAGCCTCGTCCTTCGCGAGGTGAAATTGATTGATGTGATTGCCATTGTCGCAGCAAAAGTTATTGTCAGCTGATTGGGGGGAGTAATTTTGTATGCAGGGGTAATCGATGGGGCGATGTTGTTGTTGAACTTGGTAGTGAAGGGGGTAGAGTGTACTATTTTAAAAGGGAATTTTAATTTCATGGACAACGACAATTGAATTTGATTTCAAGGGGCGCTCTTTAATTTTGTTTAATAATTATATTGATAATTTTTTTGAGGGCTTTAAGGGGTTAAATAAATTATTTCCGATTGCCAGACACGGCCTCGGGGCGTCCCATGGCCCTCCACAATTTTTAATAACAAAAATTGTAGTAATTATAATTAATTATAGGAGAATTACTCAATAATTTGGGGAGGGGTAGTTGGATCGCTTGAAATGTTTTTTTTGGATTGATAAATGTTTTTTTTTTTCTTGAGCGGAAGCCGGATTATTCTCTTCATTGGTCGAGTAATTAATAATTAATTAATTATGGGGTAATTGAATTAATTAAAAATTTTAGGCATTGAAATTGTGAACTCAAGTGTCAGTAAACAAAACAAAGACACTGGGAAATGGGGAGAAATAACGAAAGCTTGGGATTTTAGGGGGACATTTCTGGTCTTGAGACTAATCAACAATTCCCTTGGTGCAACAATCCTTTGTCATTGCAATAATCATTTATTATTTATCAATAGGAATGCCGTACTGGGCGTCCCGAAGTGGATGTGTAATTCAGTAGCGAAATTATTGAACGATTCAACCCGATTTAACTCGAAAACTGAGGGAGATACGAGAAATTTTATTATTACCTTTTTTGTAGGTCTCGGTATTCTCTGCAAAAAAGCTCTTATCAAAAATTCTGTTATCTCCCTTAGATTCCGAAATATTCACTGAAAACTGGGAAATAGGCGAATATGTCTTCCGGCGTTTTACTCCTTCGCTCTTGTTTAATTGAGGTTTTCGTTTATTTTCGCTCACATGACCGCCTTCGATGCAAATTTTCCAGTGAAATGAATGAATTACCGGTATGAATATGGCGTTAACCCGCGAAAACATTCAATACTCCAGTTCTATCGGCGGACCAAACGTCCCGTGCGCTTCAAAATTGCCGAAACTTCTCCACAAGTTTTCCCGCATATCAATGACTCGGATAACTTTTCCAGCAAACATATCGGTAAATTTTCGACAATTGTAGGGTAGCCGAGCTATTCCCGGCTGAAACGAGGAGACTATCCGGGACCAGTTCCAAAAACTGTCGTAAAATCGCGACTGGAAATTCGATCGAGTCGAATTTTTTGATAAACGAACCGAAGTTAATCATCAATATCTCCCGATTAAATCAAGGGATTCGAATGATCTAGGGCTCATTTTAAAGCCGGCAAAAAGATCTTGAAAATGACCGCAAGATCGACAAATTCCACCGATTCATTGCCGAGTTATCGGCGACTGAAGACGTCCTCGCGCTTCTGCCCCTCACTCCCCGATCTTTCGATCGAAAACCAAAAAATTCTCAATTGTTATTAAACCTATCCATTAATATTCAATTACCCCTACACATAATTAGAACGTCGGCCTAATAGAAAGGGAACAAAAAATTGGCCGAGTGAAATATCCGACGTCCCCCGATTGAGAATGAAAAATTTGCCGAAATCCGATTAAAGTCTCGCCAAAAAAAACGAAAAATCGCGGGCGAAAATTTGGTCTCCGCTTTCTAAAATTTTTAATAACGCAATCCCCCGGCGATCTGCTAATAAAAATAATCATTCAAGACCTCCTCCTCCCTTTGATCAAGGGATACGAAATTTCGTATTCTACGGGGCGTTCTTGCGACGTCTGCGAGCCCTTTTACTATCGGCTTAGACTTATCTACTTACGGGCCGAGCATGGCTGCAGGCATCTCCCCCGGTGCATGCATATTCGTCTGCTCCAGTCATCTGAGAGCCATATAGCTCCTGAGGAGTGCACGGTTCGAATAATAAAGACTCGACATTTTTTTTTTCCATTTTTTTCCATTTTTTATTTCCTCTCCAGCTCGTTCATGCTCGTACATCACTGGCTGTAGTCTTTCAAAGGCGCACTTTTGCCATTCTTTTTTTTTATTCCAACTCTTTGTTTCATTCTTCCAACCAACGCTAGTTCGATAACTCTATCGTACATTGGAGTATTGCAATTTTTAATGAAAGAAGGGGGGGGAGGGAAAAAAAAAATTCTATTTAGTTTGAAGGGTTTTCAGCCTTTCCTTTTTCCCCCTCGCGATTATTTTTCCGGCCGTTCGCGCGGGCTCGCAGAATATTCCATTCCCCTAGTTCGTACGCCTTGGCTAGGGGAATATCAATCGCGGAAATATTCGAATTCAAAATCACAACGAACGCCGGAGGGGGAGGGCGAGGGAGGAATCCCAATTCACCGAGTAACACCAGGTGGAGCGAATTTTTCAACTCCATTTGAGGAATTACATGGCATTAGTGTACTCGCTGACGGTTATTGAATATTACTTTGTAGTCATGTGGAATGAATACAGGGGAAATTCACGAATTGCGGATGGTCGGTTTAATTCAGGTACAATTGAGTACGAGATTAATGAATGGGGTGAGTTTGGAATTGGAGAGAAATTTCGAAATCTGAGGGAATTTTGTAGATTTTTTCTCTAATCAAGTCTTGACGAAAGAATTTAATTTCCCAACATTGTCGACAAATTACAAATTACGGAACTGTCGAGGATTGATAGATGACGTTATCTTCAATTAAAAATTAAATAAATAATTAAATAATTGAAATATGTAGCGAAGTGGTTAGAGTCGATAAGTGCATTTTCCATATTCTAACAAAACCCGGATTATCTCAGTAGGCAATGGTGTTAGGAGAAATTATCAGAGGAACTTTGTTATTGCAAAATTAATCAGCTACAAAAATGATCTTGTGACATTATCTCCTAAAACCACCCCTTACTGAGATAATCCGCGTTTTATAAAGATAGAAAAAATACACTTATCGCGTTTTACAACTGCGCCCTAGAATTATTCCTCCCGTATTATCTCAGTAAGGAATAATTTTAGGATAAATTATCAGAGGGACATTTTTGCTGCAAAATTGATGAGCTACAAAAATGATCTAATGACATTATCTCCTAAAACCCCTCGTTCCCGAGTTAATCCGCGTTTTATGAAGCTAGAAAAAACACACTTGTCTCCTTTTACCACAGAAATAATTCACTTCAGAAATAATTTGATAAAATTTCATCCGGACACTTTAAATAAAAATTATGAATTAATTTATTTAATCCATTCACCCCGGCGCCTGAAACCTGCCTTCCCCCACTGTATATTCCTGATTCAATAACATTTCTACCCGTCACAATGTTTTTTCCACGAGCCAAAAAAAAATAATCCCCGATTATACCCGCAGTGTTATTAAGCTCCCAAGCTTACAGCAGCGAAAATAAAACAAAAGCGCAGGAATAATTCCGAAAGCGTTCGATATAAGCTCATCACATGAGCGGAAACCGTAGAGCACAGTTGTCATCCGATTGTATCGAGGGACGAATTAATCCGGCTTGCGGTCTAATATAGTTCCTCACTGGGTCTGAAATTCGCGGGCTGTATATTCAAAAATTTACGACAATCTAAATAATTCACATTTAACCACAAAGTCATTGTTAATAGTCCATTACACTCCCCCTGGATCAGCCAATAATTGGGTAACGTTGAAAATTTCGAGGGCAATGACTTCCTCCGGGAATAAATTGCCGGGCTTTCATGGAATATTGAAAGAGCATTTCCAAAAATGTCTGTGGCATGTCGTACCTCTTATATAACTCTATTTTCCACTCCCTCTGAAAATTTCATGATCTCCCATTCGATATAAATGACATCCTCGGGATCCATGGAATTAAATTGTTAATACATACTAATAATTTAATCGATAATTTATCGAGTCCCTTAGGACCACTGGAATATACATATAATAGTAATGGTAATGATAATTGTATTATTTTTATGACGCTGGAACGAAAAGTGAACTTTTTGGGACTCGTGAGAAAAAAACTCGTTCTAAAAATGTGCAAAAATTTTTTTTGGCTCGTGGGATTATATTTCTTGTTATGGCGAGGCGAAG
>JAPYZM010000853.1:0-23956 GCA_030522845.1 Psyttalia concolor
AATGAATATGTGTTTGAAACTTGCGACGCCCCAAAAATCGGAAACACACAAAATTCACGAAAACTCACATATTGTCACGCATTTTTGCTCATGAAGTCGAGAATTCTCAAATTAAATCACTATAGAAATTCCATTCTCTAATGCTTCCCAATGGGAGGGCACATACAATTCCTTCTTTTTCTGCGCCGATTCTGAGGCGACCATCGGCTTAGAAAAATCACCTTGGCCACCGGAATTTATTTCATTATTTAGGAAATTTTGGCCACAATACATTGACAATTTGTATTTCAAATTTGAGAGAAAGGTGTCTTAAAAATTTTTTTCATGGGGGAGAATCTCAAGTCTTTAAGAGATTATACAGTTTTTTTTAAATCTGAGAACTCAGCTTATTACCTGTAGCCTCATAAGAATCGCTTAATTTGACATATTGGAGTATCTGAAAAAAAAAATTACCATTTTTTCTCAATTATGAGAAAAATCACATATTGTCACCCATTTTTGCTTATGACAATTTATTGAAAAAATGGAAGGAACTGAATCACCTGATCATTCGCACGTCATCGACAATTTGTCATTATTGGTACACTCCGTGCTCTGATAAACTCTACGTAATTAGATATTGATACTGTCTATTGCGACATATGATTGGCGTACGTCAGGCATCAAACGATTTATTTTCGTTCAATGATTTTGTACTGGATAAATCGGGTGGTCGTGCGTCTATCTTCGCGGATAAGTGCAATATTCCGGGATAAGTCTCTCGCGATATTGTTTTGTTGTAGCCAGACGCGGTCGTTCAAAAAGGACAAAAAAAATTATTGTGACTGCAGATAAACTGTCCCCATGACACTTATCTATTGATATAGATGGTAAGTGTAACGTAATGTCCGGGGGCTCGTAATCTGTCACAGACAATGAAAAAATTATCAACTATTTTTTTAAGTCACTTTATTGAGTTCAATTTCCATAGATTATTTTCTCATAATTGCTTTGTAATTAGTTGGATTGTGGATGGAATTGTTGTCAACTGGATGGACAATAAATTCCCGGTAATTTATGGCACATTTCACCCAGTCATCGACCAGCGAAAACGCGTACATTTTTTTATTGAACTAAAAACTGTATTACTTCTAGGACATTAAAAAGAAGGCGTAACGATATAAACGGGCTTCAGGTGTTCATACGGTGCAGAGTTTTTTTTTATAATATACAAATTTTATTTTTTGTTAGCCAATTTTACAATATGAAAATCTTTCGCTAAACTGTCTTATACGTTACGTTTTGTTCAGTGGATAAATAAATAAGGAGAACCGGACCGTTTTTCCCTTTTAATAATTTAATAATAAAAGAGCTGAGTTTCTCAACGTCCTGAACGTCCTCAAGGAATGTTTACAAGCTGGATGATGATCCCTCATTCCTATAAATTCCATGATTTAACCAGAAGATATTGACGCTAATTCAGCCATTGTTTTTTAGTGGAAAGGTCTGCGCAACGAAATTATTTTTAAATGGCTTTTCTCAGCCACTAGATTAAATAAAAAGGGTTAATTAATTAACTAATGCAAAAATGACCTCCGCATCTTAGAGATTTCTCCAAAACTAAGACAGCCTAAGACAGACAGAACATTAACATTTAGTTAATGTTCTGCATCCAACGACATGGAATTGTTGATAAATTTTTCTGCAGATTCGGGTACTTAGAACCTGCAGGAGTCACTACGTAAAAAAATGGAAGTTTTTTTTGTTGTCTTCTCCTCTTTCTGCTGTATTCCATGCTGTCCTCAAAGAGAAGGTCTACAGAACAAAGTCGACACCGAAATGTCTCCAAAAAACGGGAATAAACTCGGCGGAATTGGGGATTTGAATTTAATAAAAAAAACAAAACGAATAAATAGACGGAAATACCAGTGAATTCATATTTATTATGTTCAGTCGATCAAGTATGAGGTTCTTCTGATTACAATATTCTCATCTCAGTAAAATTTGGCTGCCAGACAATGTTCAATAAGTAGTGAATTGACATATTTCATTCCCTCATCAGATTTATTCTCACACTGCCTTAGGCCAGACGTAATTTTTTCAAAAAAAAAAAATCCTTCACCCAGCCCAGGAGATAAGCATGTGAAATCAATCAAGTTGTGCTCTGTGACAAATCGGTAAAAGAAAATACACATCTTCGATGATTGACAGTACGTAGTGCGATAATATGCGGAAATTAATAACGTAGAGCTTAGTGATATCATCGATCCTCACAATTTCGGAAGACAAATAGTGAACGAGTATGAAAATTGCGTTCGTATCGCGCAACTTTCTCATTCATTCTCAAGAAACAGCTTTTAAAAATTTCTATTTTTTTTCCTTTTATGTTATTATTTGGGAGACAATTATGAGTTTCGAGGCTAACAGATCGATTAATTGATGATTGTCATGTGTATTTTGAATGGAAAATAGGGAATAATGAAAGGAAACGTAAAATAGATTTTATAATACATTTTTCATTGTTTATCGAAATAAAAAAACGCGTGTCTGACAATTGTCATCAACCTTTTACATCAAATTGAAGAATTTAATGCCAAATTCCAATTATTAGAAGTGAATTAGACGATATATTGAAAATCATTTCTTTTTTCTCTGCAACACATGAAAACCTTCAACCAAACAGTCTGTATTTTCACCTCTGGGCCCTTGCAATCAATTCACTGAAGGTTTTTTTTCGCTTGGAAAATATTGCATTCCCATAACTCAGACTTTTTTCAATTCTCACAGAGCTACATTAAAAAATTTGATTTTTTTCTTTCCCCCTGTGATTATGGATTTTTAACGTAACAAATCGTTGAATTTGCAATTTTCATATACATCTCTTTCAGAAAAAAAAAAAAAAACGAAAATGTAAGAAAAAGGAAAGTCCTGTATGGGTAATTCAGGAGAAAATTGTTACATCCAATGAAACGAATTGCTTTCAAAATTCCAAATCTCAGAACTAAAAATGTCAAAATATTGAAAATACGCAATCATTCTTTCCTTTCGGCACATGAAAAAACCTCAACCAAACGTTCTCCACCTCTGGGATCTCGAAATTAATTCACTATATCATATTTCCAGCCTGTTGTTGTGGGATTTTTTCCTCGTGCGTAGTTTGGTGACCCGAGCCGTGGGCGAGGCCGCCAATGACGCCAGTCAAGAAATCCCATAACCATAGCGTAGGAACAATATTTTTCCGTAGTGTCCGTACCAATCCCCCGGAAGTGAGCCCGTACCAATCCCCGGGCGAGGAAAATTCAAGAGCAGTACGGAAAAATGTTTTCCCTTGGAAAATATTGCTTTTTCATGACTCACATCTCCCCCAAGAAATCATCAAAAATCGATGGATATTTACAATACGATACGATTAACTCATTGTGGAGATGACGAAATGTCTATCAATCATAAATGACACACCAAATTGCGAATGATGAATGGATAAAATCTCCACCACATGTTCCAATTATGCATTTTCAATGTCTACATGGATAGAACTGAGCCGGCGATAATTATCTACTTGATTAATTCCCTTATGCCTCACGATAATTGGTAGAAATATTGAAGAAATAGTATCTCGAAGCATGTTCCCTAGTGTTCCTCGTCACTCAAATTCGTCCTTATAACACTCAATGACTAATGATAACTAGTAATTAATCGCTAGACCCATCGGAACATTTTGTTTTTCCAGTTAAAAATAAATCATCATCTGTATATCATGGCTTGGTTCGTGGAAAATAACTCTCGCTATTTTCTGAACACTTCATTCCATTCTTTTGTAGATTTTTTTTTTTTTTTGGCAACGTTGAGGCGTACTGCGGACGAAATCCGTCGTCCAATTACTCACGTTCGTTCTTTACTGTTCTTTTAACGTGTGTTTTTTTATCACTTGGCCACGGCACAGAACCAGGCGCACTTTAGAGGACCGTTGGTTGTTTCTCGAAATCCTAACTATTTGACTGGACGATAGTAGAGTGTGAGATCTGCTGAGTTTTTCCATATAAAATGTTTCACCTGAAACGAATGTAATTAAATAAATTATCGCTGACAGCATTGGAAATGCATATCAATATTGTAAATAAATCTAATATAATCGATTATTATTAATTACAGATTAAATTAAGTTAAATGACACAGTAAATTATTTAACTACCATTTCAGTCAGCTCTGAATATTATTCATTGAGTGAAATATTGATAGACATAACTTCCTATCGGAAAGTTAACATTCATTAAAAAATATTGAAATTAAAGAATTGTGTTTTATCCAATGCAAAAATAACGATAATAATATTTTCTCACCGTTCGCAAGTCCATAGAAGGATCCAACACTTGATCGTTACAGAGAAGTTCTACCTTTTCCTCAGCAAGTGACGAGTTATCAGCATTGGAATCAGTATTAGCGCGATCTCCAGCTGGGGAGCCCCCGGAGACGGTATTTCCACCGCCAGCAACTGAGCCAGAGTCACTACCCGCTCCCAGAACTTTGTCGTAAACATGTTCAACGACTTTGCGTACTTGTATGAAGTCGTTGGCAATTAATCGGTCTTTTTTACAATTTTTGAAGCCGGAAGACGGATGGGGCGACAGGTGGAAGGGAATTTTTATAAATTTAGGCAGATTTTTATCTACGACGATGTCAACGACCCACGATGGCACTGTTTCATTGAGAAGTGCTCTTTCTGTTTCACCAGCTGCGTCTCGCACTAATAATCTGTAGAGGGTTTTTCCACCCACTTCACTGAAAATAACAGGCGTATGTCCGGGCACTGAGAAATAAGAATTTCCATCCCTAGAATGCCCCTGTCCAGTTCCGTCATTACTATTGGCCTCATTCTCCTCGTCTGCGTGGATGGGCTTCCACCAGTGCTCGAGAAGGGCTTGCAACAGTAGATTCCCATAATTGACTTTTTGATCCACACTATCGTTATCAGTAATACCAGTGTCACGAGCTGAAACCCACGCCGAGAAACAATCGTTCTCGTCCTGGGCGAGATGAATGGTCAGCATACCCGTTTTGAGATCGACATTGAACCAGCTGGGAATGTATACCATTTTGTTTCTCTTCTTGACCTCCTGATCGAAATCCACTCGCCCAAGATCCTCGACTTTGCAGGCTTTGAGGACGTCATAGAGGGCGACGTTCTCCTCAGTGTCTTTGGTGAGAACGTACCTTCGGTCGTTCAGGATTACGTGATGTCGTATTGCCGGACCACCGAGTATTCTCTGCACGGGTTCTGCACTTCGCGGCACCATGCCACCCGCACCCCCACCCGCTGGGTCTACACAGTAGTCGCCGCATTGCCAGTCTTTCTGATTTATTAACTGGAAATTCATCATCAGATATGAGAAAATAATGGTTGAGAAATCCTTTTTTCAACAATCATTTCATTTATTTATTGGATTGGATTTATGTTGTCTATGTCATACTAAATTGCCTTCTCGCGTCAAGGGACTGTTGTCTGGGAGAACGTTTGATTTAGAAATTCCTCTATGAGCAAAAGTTCTCAAAACACTTTGAAGAAATGAAATATTTAACGTTATAATTCGAAATTTAGGAATTCTTTTTCTAAACCAAATGAATAATGCAATTTTTTTAATGGAATTTTGAGTCTAGCCGTATTTTTCTCAAAATTCGTTGCAGTCAATCCTCTTTCCATTTGTCGACACGATAAAACAATAATTAACTACAGAATATAGAGAAAAACAGAAAATAATTGATTTTGGATTCCATAAATAGTAATAAAAGATGTGCCTACCCAATTGTTAATAGTGGATTCACTAGTGGCAACCCAGATACTCGACTGATCCGGGGTCATAACCATTTTCAGAACCGGCGCCCTCTCCTCGCAGATGACCGTGTACCTGTCAGGATTTCTCAGTTCTGTTATTATGACTTTCTTGTCGCGTCCCCCCGATATCACATGACTGAACGTGTCAGTGGCCAGTAGAGCCCAGACGCCCTCAGTGTGTACTCTGAATGTCTGTATGCACATTTGTTGGGCGAGTGACCATAGCTTGATTGTCCCATCGGAACTGGCCGACAGGCACTGACTGCCATCGCGATTCAAAACGAGAGCTTTTATATTGTCAGCATGACCTCGAAGTTTCATCTGCTTGTTGCACGTTCTGGGGTCCCACACCTGTTAATCCCAAAATTTATTAAATTCCAGTGAATCTGATGGGCGGAAAACATTATAATGAAAACACTTGAACCACTGATCAAATTATGAATTACATTCACTAAGAAGTTTTTCATATCGTTGTGAAGAGAGTATTTGAATCTAGTAAATTCCTATTGTAGTGTCTGCCAGTTAATTCAATTGAAGGACGAAACAATATCGATTCTATTTGAAATGAGCTCTCACCAATTTCTTCGAAAACCGGAATATTTTGCTAGACAATGTGGACAATTTTAATTTAATATCATCGTTCTGTAAACAAATTGTTCAGGCAAGGAACACAATAAAAATTGGTAAGAGCCGCTGATTATCTTCTAAAATGCATCTGAGAATTTTCCTCTAAAAAAAAAACATATGAAAAGATTTTTATGAGATCAGCTGGTTAAATTGATTCTTGAATTAAATACCCTCAAAACTTTTTCGGTGCTACCGCTGACGATTACGGTCCCCGGTGGGTTCATGGCTAGACTGTAAATGGAATCTTTGTTTCCAGCTAATGAAGATGTAGTCACAGTGTTATTACTGGCAGTCAGTGCAGTCAGAGTATTGACATCCCACAGAAAGATTTGCCTGTCCAGTCCAGCACTGGCCACTTGTTCTCGGTCTTTGGCGTAGGCAAGAGCCTTGACATAATCCTTGTGGGTTCTCAGCGTTGACATGCAAAAGCCCTTGTGGGCATTCCACACCTTGACCGTCGTATCCGAGCTCGCCGATATCAGATTCTTTCCTCCACAACACAAAACAATGTCATTCACCCAGTCCGTGTGATGCTCCATCGACTGAATGAACGGCTCCTTCATATTTTTACAATTCCATATTCTAATAATACCGTCTCTACCGGCGGAGTAGAGCCTGTGCAGGACTGCATCGTACTGGAGGGAATTCACCCCCGCCCGGTGCCTTCTCTCAACTTCATCGCGAATTACCATTGATACCTGAAACATTAATCCCATTGACGATCATTAACGAACAAAAGCCACGAATTTTCGTTCTATTTTGGAGTGGCTATATCTATTAAAATTTTATCTTTTAATTTAGAAAATTTTTAGAAAATTTGTTATGATACTAAGCATGTTGGGATATGGGAAAGATCAAATAAACAATTTGGATGACCCAACGAAATACTTCTTTTCAAACAGACTTTATTCAGTACGAGGAAGGCACGACTGTTCTCCTAGGCGAAAGACTAAACTATAATAATTGGACAAACCCAAGAGAAAAATTTTTATCACACTAGAGGAAAAAACCTTTCCTCAAATTTAAACACATGTTTTAGATTAAACTGCTTTCGAGTTTGCAGTATAACCGCCCATAAACGAGTTTTTTTTTCAGTAGTCGTTTTTATCCAGTGCCATAAATACCTGTCAAATAGTTTTTGGACAACTGTTACGGTACTCGTATATATTCCGATAAAGTACGAGTCGATTTCTTTGACCGAGCAAAATTGACTCATTTTTATTCTGTCGTCCAGCGTCGATATGTTTCGATCAAATGATGAATTTGACACGAAGTAAATTTCGTCTTGAAGTTTATGAAATTATTTTTCTCGTGTAAATAACTTCATAAACCTTTCGGTTTAAAAAACTGATTTATTTTTAGTCTGGGTTTCAGGAGCAATTTCTCTCGATCTAATGATGCGTTTTAGATTAATACAATTTTACTTTTTAATATATGACATTACCTTGAGTAAGAAAATGAAATCTTGAACATTTATTCTACCATTTTTTCGTAATGGTTAATGAAACCCTTCAGGTTCCCTTCAGTCCCTTTTCCTTTTATCTAAATTTCAAATAGATTAGGAGAATTGACCGACATCTCCCGACCAAATGATATGATTTCATCGGTTCAGTATTCGTTTCAAAGTCTAAAAAAATATCTTCAAAACGAACAAAACCTAGTCAACTTTCACTCAGCCGATCTCGAGTAACAGCTGATTAAACTCATACACGGGTTTCATTGTTATCACCAGCAATTATTGATAAATAAAACCGATAATTTTTATTCAATTTTCATTCACTAATATCTTCCCATCAAATGATGCGATTTGGGTGAATCAAAGCTCATTGTTAAGTCTTTGAAATTGCCCGACAATGAGCGAAAAATTGAGAAATTTCACTCAGCCACTAACGACTTATAGTCCTCGGAGTAAGGAAGAAAAAAAATAGTCTTATTCTCACACCAAATCAACAATCTCACCTGAACTTTCTTCCGGGCATTCTGCCCACCTGTCTTGTGTGCAGCCATTGGTATCCACAGAGTTCAATCCCACTGCAAACCCGACGACATATGACCCCACACCACATGCACCCCACAAACCCTATCCCCTCGTGCCACCAGCGAACAAACGTTCGACCATCGCCAATTAACACATGACTCTCAGCTATGAAAGTTCCAGTGCCGGTTTAATAGTTCCTCTTTTCCTCACAGACACTCACTCACACTCAGCAATTGGAAAAAAACTCTCAAAAAGGGCAGAATGTGAGTCTTTGGCACCCTTGATTGGCCATTGTCAATTCATTTCGGTGCATTCCGTAGGCTCTGAAGAATGTGCAAGGATTTGTTGACAATTTCACCGAATGCTGAAAAAATGGCGATATTATGGTGCCAATTATCATGAGGATACTCCCACCATTCCCAATGTTACCATGAATATTCGATTTATGGGGATTTATTGTCAGCACAAGGCTCTTCTCGTTCGATTGAAGAACAATCCTTCACTCCGTTTTTTCGCATTCGTCGGTTTTTAATTGTTTTATTTTCGAGGTTTGGGCCACAGGGTGACGACTCTCAGAAGTTTGTTGTGCACTGAACAATGATTTATCGCGGGGGGAAAGGGGGAATTTTGGGACGATGGAAGGGGATTCTTGAAACATCTGTCATGGGTGTACAATCGAGACGAGAACCTCTCGCCTGAAGTCCTCAATTTTTCGGCTCTGTCTTCCTAGATGGCGTCACAGCTCAATGGAAAAGCAATTAATTGATAAAGTCAGTTCACAATATAATCGGTTTTTAATGAATATCTCCGATTTTAAGGCGAAGAGCAAATTTTTTGTCAAAACCTCTTTTTCAGAGGGAATCGAGAGCTACAAAAAAGGCTTTAACAAAAATTTCGGTATCTACTGTAGATTTAGAGATATTCACTGAAAATTGATGTTTATTCTTCAGCTGAGTGTAGCGACGAAAAATTATTTTTTTAGAATTCGTGGAATCGGTGTCACGTTTGTTCGCCTCATTGAATAACAAAACCATTTCCCCCGATTTTATACGTGAATTTCATTTTGGAAAAGGGATCGAAGTGGCCGACTGACGCCATCTGTTGATGTGCCGATCCTTCCATTTATTCTGTTCATGGCGAGAATATCGCGACACCATCATGGCGATGATTACAATTTACGTGTGATTTAGGGAGAAATCTGGAAAATACGGTATCGTTTGACATTGAGTTAAATATTTTTCGGAAGGACTTTGTTTTTCGTGAGGTGGAGAAACGCAGCGTGTGCTTTATATAAATAATATAAAGGTTGAATTTGTGGTATAAACGGATTTTAAGTGTACGAGGGAGGACATCGCCCGATAAAAGGTGGATATTTCTTTAGTTATCGTTAATGATGATGTATTGTTGCGGCTTTTGGCCGGCCTCAAAATATTTATGCACGAAATTTCACTCTTTTATCTTCATTACTTCAACTGTTAATTTTTTTATTTCATTTTTTTAAAGACTGTTTGTTTATTAAGATTGTCATAATATCGAATGCGTCGCTCCAACTTTCAATATTTCTGGATGTGTGATTCATCTTGCTTCTGTTAATTAATTCGAAGAACTGTCAATAAATATGTACCTTAAATTTATGACTAATTATGATATCAAATACAACACAAATTCACTATCCTGGTGGTATTTTCTTCAGTGGAATGTCTCCAAAATCTCTTTACACCTCATCTTCAGTTTATTTTGTTTGTTGAGTCCAACAAATATCAGCAAATAATGAAATACCCATAACTTCGAAACATCCTATCTACAAGTAAAATAAGTTTCTAATCATTCCCTCATTATTCACCTTCTTTCGTCCTTTTGTTAGAAAAATTAAAGACAGATGTGCTGTAATTATTTATTGGATTATTTATTCAGAAAACATTGGAATCATCACCATGAGCTCAGGGAGACCGATAAAATGTGTCGTGGTTGGAGATGGGACTGTGGGAAAAACCTGTATGTTGATATCGTACACAACAGACAGTTTTCCCGGTGAATATGTGCCTACAGTGTGAGTATCAACAAATCATTGAAATCCTTATTCACAAAAACTATTCAATCTCCGCAAATAAATGTCGTTAAAAAATCCTCTCTTTGGCAACCTTTCGAGTAGGAAATTTCACTCCTCATCATTTCATTTATTTTCATCTGGATAACTTCTCAATAAATAAATAAAAACTTCTATTTTTTATTGTCACAGGCGAAGCGTTCTCTCATGAGCTAATGAGCTAGTTGAAAAATAAAGTTTGAGTCATTTTGTTTTTCAAAGACAATATTTTCTTGATAATCGAGCAGAAATATCTAATGCAGCTGCAACATTTAT
This sequence comes from Psyttalia concolor, assembly GCA_030522845.1. Lineage (NCBI taxonomy): Eukaryota > Metazoa > Arthropoda > Insecta > Hymenoptera > Braconidae > Psyttalia > Psyttalia concolor. Next base: position 10,777 of record JAPYZM010000853.1, read on the forward strand.
TTTTATTTCACTCTCATCATCTGCTGAAAGCAATAAATTAGCGAACTCATTAAAATTCGTGGACTGCGTAATAGAATTTTTAGGATCCACAGAAGGAAATTTTTAATTACTAAAGTGAGATCCCAAGACGGATGTGGGAGTCACCAAGTGGACTCTAAACTGACTGACCCTTGGGGCCAACCAATGAGATCCTCTAGACCGAACCAGTGGCCAGGGTCAACTTAGCGATCTTATTGGTTGGCCCCTCGCGGTGTCAGTATTTTTCACTGCTCTAATGACATATATATAATTGAATAATTGTTCTTCAATTGAGAATCTCCATATTTTTAGGACAGAAATATTTTCTTCTGTGGCTACTTGCACTTTTTGCGGGGTGATATGACAAATTCCACTTGAATCTTCAAGTTCCCGTGCCTATTTTGATTGAATTTTCAATGCCCTTGCAATCTAAACGACTCCACCAAAAATATTGATTCTAGATTTGTAGTCGAATGAATATATAAATAGAATATTTTTCAAGGATCACTAAATGTTTATCTTTAATAACATCATTAATTTTTGTTTTAAAAAAATCCCGCAGATTGATCTTTACATAAAATTCTCTATATTTCGAATACATTCACAGCCAAAGAGGGATTTTTTTAGATGAAGACTATCCAAATTTTCAATATTACTGAACTTCACCAAAAATTCACAAAAAAAAACACTTGTAAACGATTATATTAATAGAAAGGTATCAATGCATGTCCCTTTCCTTTCCAGGCTCAGTTCTTAATGCGAGAAAAAAAAACTAGCCTTTCTTGAGAATCAATTATAAATAGAGAATTTTTCTAGGATCATAATGTTCATCTGATAGGCACAATTATCTTTTATTTTATAACACCATTGGTCTTTTTTTTAGAAAAGTCCCCTAGATTTTGTTGCCCTAAAATTCGCTATTTTCCGAATTCATAAAAAAATTGGTAGTCATAACCAAAAAGAAAAATTTTTTAAATGAAGACTGTCCAAATCGTTAAATAAAGAGGATTATAGTCAGTGATCCCTCAGAATTTGACGCAATAAAATCTGTCGTAATGCCATGAAATCGTATAAATACTCCCATTATTATCCCATTATTATTACTATTTTATCCGGGCATAAAAATTTAACACCGGCGCAATATTAATGTACTCCATAAAAAAACCATTTGCAATTTTGTATTCAAAAGATTATATTAATAGAAAGGTACTAATGCGAGTCCCTTTCCTTTCCTCTCTCAATTCCTCACGCGAGGAACACCAGGGGTGGCTAATAATAGTTCAGTGACATCTCTTGATGTTCAGTGGATGTTCCACTGTTCCACAGGAAGTGATTCATTCCTGCGGGATTTTTTTGTGGTTTTTCCGCGTCCCTCGATTGTACAAAAACCAATGAAATGTGATTGCAGATTCGACAATTACTCCGCACCGATGGTAGTGGATGGAATACCCGTGAGTCTGGGCCTGTGGGACACAGCTGGCCAAGAGGATTACGACAGATTGCGCCCGTTATCCTACCCCCAGACTGATGTATTTCTGATTTGTTTCTCGGTGACGAGTCCCTCATCCTTCGAGAATGTCACGAGCAAGTGGTATCCGGAGATAAAACATCACTGCCCCGATGCACCCATGATACTCGTTGGTACAAAAATTGATTTGCGCGATGATCGGGAGACTCTCACTGCCTTGGCCGAGCAGGGGCTGAGTGCGATAAAGCGCGAGCAAGGACAAAAATTAGCCAATAAAGTGAGTTGTGGGCGTCTATTAATGACGGAAATATTGCTTAAACGGACAATTTTTACTTCAATCATTTACGTTTTATTTATTTTGATTTTATCATAAGTTAAAACTTCCAGTCAAAGGCAAAATTATACGCATTCTAAAATTTTATAGAAACTCCTAGCGAATTTACCGAACAATTCCATTGGATTTCTAGTGAGGATATTCAATAGAAAATATTTTTTTTTAAATACCATAGAATTATGTTTTTCCAGAGAAATTATTCTATTAGTTATTAATTATTAATCTATTAGTTATTAAATAAATTAGTCTTCATCTAAAATAATCCCAGTTTTTTCGTTTTAGTATTATTTTATTTGTAAAATGAAAATGGAATCAAAGAATTATAAACTCAGAAATTCTGTAGATAATATGAACTTTTTACAATATATATATTGAATATTTCAATGGAGACGACCCAAAATTGGTGTAAAATTCAAGAAATCCAATGGAATTGTCTAAAGAATTTCCTAGAATTTTCTATTGAATTTTGTCCATTTATTCATACCAAACACTCCCCCTAGATACGTGCTGTGAAGTACATGGAGTGTTCAGCCCTGACGCAGCGCGGCCTGAAGCAGGTGTTCGACGAGGCTGTCAGAGCTGTCCTTCGACCCGAGCCCCAGAAGCGTCGTCAAAGAAGATGCGTCATGTTGTAAAGGTATATATAGCCCCAACCCACCATCTTAGAGTATATTTTAAAAGAATATTATTGGAGACGACGGGCAGAGGAAATATCAACTATTCAATCGTTTAATGAGTTCAGTGAATCCACTTACGAAGTTGAAGTTTTATTGTTGGAAGCTGTCCCACACGTGTCCCGGCCAGGTTTAATCATCAATCGACATTTTTTTGTCGTTCTTTTTACAATACTTCGCGAATGAATTATCATTTGCCCCTCATCAGAGGCTTGAGGATCAATTGACGATTATGTAATTTTAACTACCGAATCTCGTCTGAATCTCCATTTTTTTTCATCTTCCGTACAATCAATTTCGTGCACAATTTGTGTTTGCACAATTTTTTATTCTGCGAAAGAATTTTTCCTCTCCATTTTCTACATCATTTATTTTCACTTGTGCATCCAGAGAAATTGAACTTTTGATTAAAAATCGAATTTCTTTAATTGAATTGAACAATTTAAAAAAATGTTAATCATGTGATTGATTTTTTAATACAAACAGTGACTTCTTTCTCCAACAATAGTCCCCACTTACATTTTTGGATCAACATTGTTTATAATACAAAATTTATCCATTCGATGCAAATGAATGATTTCTTCGGATGCAATAGAAAAAAAAATGTGCCATAGAAAAAATAAACGATCCAACGAGGAAAGAAAAAAATCAATTATTTCGAGACAATACAGACATTGAAATCAACTAAAGAATGTCATGAGCATTTCATGGATTGTTCAAGTAAAAATTACTCCAATGAATGCCCCTAAAGTTGTTCAGTGAGACGTCCATGACATTCTCAACTCTTTCACGACAAAAAAGACTGCACTCATGGGAGCATAACTGCCACATGAAAATGAACATCAGCAAAGACTAAAAAAACATCGAATTGTCTCAATTTTTCAAATTGTCATTGGAATTAAGCCCCTAGAATTTGACCTAAAAATACCTCTGGACATTTGAGATTTTCCACTATTGCAATTATTTTTATATTTCAATCGACCATTATCAATGACTCAAGTGGAATGAAGCCATTTTTTTGTATTTCCATTGAAAAATAACAAAACGTCAAATCAAAATAACAACTGTTTCTAGACCTAATGTGGACAATGGGAACATTGAACGAATATTCAAGGCAATTAACAAAACAACGAGGTTTTTATAGTTTATAAGTGAGTAAAGATGAACTTAAATATTTCCCCCAAGTTTATAAATTTAATTTCTCCAATACTCTGGATCCATTGGGTCTCGATAAAAGCCATAAGCTCAGGCATTAAAGAGGAACGATGATATTATATCAGTGAAATACAACGGGCCGAGCTAGTTTCAGGTACCTCAGCAGTGAATTAATATTCCTGTACTTGCAAACATGCTATTTTTTTATATTTAAAAAATGCTTAGAGATGCAAATTGATGTGGAGATAAGTTCCACACTTTTGCCTTATTGATATCTAAAGAAAGATTACCTATTCTATACAATTCCCATACGAAATTGAAGGAAAAAAAAATTGTAACAAGAGCTGAAAGAATTGAAATATTGAACTATCGAGGCATGTCAATGCTATTTAAATGTATATAATGTAGCATAGGAAAATAATTGCATTCAATTTCAATGATTTGACTAAATTGTCTGCTTTTTTCATATCATTTATCACTTGATGATACGCGCGAATCAAAATGAAAAATTACAACAATTGAATTATCCGTTTTATTAACGTTTTACAAAGCAGCACAACCTGATTTATTGTTTTTCAAATTTCATTTGAAAATAAATTGAAGGGTTGATGTTCACGAGCGGAATGAAATTTGGTGCTTTTCCCAGACCTCCGACAAAACTATATTCAGACGTATATGAAAGAGATCTATCAGCTCCCTCTCCTGAAACCAAACTGAGAATTAAAAAATTTTATAGACCAGACTGAACGCAGAGAAACAGGCAGAATTATCTTGTAATTAGAGTTAAAAAGTATGAATTTATCGTATCAAATCATTAACGCGATACATTTCTTTAGTGTAAGTAGTGGATTTATTTAATAATGTTGATGAGTCGATGAAGAAAGTGTCATAAGTTAGATAACTTCTCATTAGGGAGTAGCAGCTACGGATTTATCAAATTATTTGTGCTTTATATTTCATTTTTTTCTTATTTAAATGTTCTTTAATCGATTGCTACGCCCAGGGAAATGGTGAACTCCAACGAAATAAAATTCTCTACCTCCTATTTATCTATTCGTTTCGTTAATTTTATGAAACTCATGGTTAATTAATTCTGTTAATATTTTCTAAATGTTTGCGTTCGATAATTGAAGCATCAATTTAATTAGAAATATTGAAATTATTGGTTTTAGGGGAATGAAAGAAAAGGTCAAAATCGAGTGTATTTTATTTGGATGAATGATTTCTCTGGGCGGACGATAGAATAAAAAATCAATAAATTTACGATCATTTTGTAAAAGTCATTGGAGTAACCACAACCAATTGAAATGCTTACGCAGAATTGCTAATAAACCAAAGTAACGTACTCATGACAATTAATTGTAATTTTTTATAATACGTAAAGTAGAAATGATACCATAGATAAATGAGTGAATTATCGATTATTCTAGTCAGAATGAAGCTGCTTCTGAATTTGATTTTATCATAATTTAGTGGTTTGAGTTTGTGCCGATGAACAGCTGCCATTCTAACTGTGGTCGCTCCGATGATTATAAGAATGATAGAAATATTGAAATGAATATGTCATTCTGAAACTGGATATACTTGAGTTTTTAGCACAAAGGAAATCAGAGTTGAGTGCAACTCTTCTCAAATTTTAGATGAAAGGCAAATTCTCTTTTATCTCTTTTTTTATTTGTTTTTTTTTTTAATTTGAAGAAATTAAACGTCTTCACTTCGTCTGGTTGTTCTTGTGAGGCAGCAAATGGGATGACTGATGAAGTTTCATGAGAAACTTTCGCAATCATTCGCCATAGTTATTGTGATTCCGTTTGTTAAATTCCAACTTAGTATTATGAGCGAGTACTCTCATACTGCCTATTTTTTTTTTCATATGTTCTGGAGTTATACAGTGAACAGGGAAAGGAAATTTCAATATTCATCGTTAGTTTTAGTTTCATTCTCACTGAGAGCCAAAACGAATTACAAATGCTAATGAATAATCTCACAAAACGAATGCATGTTCTGTAAACTTACTAGGATGCATTTATTTTTTATTTATATGTATTTTCAAAATGAAACTTTTTAAAATATACATTGTAAACGGTAATGGTAATTTATTATTTATTCAACCTTTCTCCTTGTCTTCCAATGTTGTCCTACTTCTCCCCGAAATTTCATCGATGCCGATTTTTTAATTTCATTGTATTTAAATGGAAATTTTAATCATATTTATTCATGTGGCGAAATATTTGGCAATTTGTTAATTGGTATTGACAGATAAACTCGTGGTTTTTTTTTTAAATCGTAGAAGCGAAGTTAAAAATGATTTCTACAATAAATAAAAATGCTTTAAGGCCAGGCTTCCAAAGGTCACGTGACCCAAATTGCGCCGACTAATTACAGCCAAAATAATTTTGTAATCTTAATGAAACCCAGTTATCGGCCTGTCGAAGTCATAATTGTAGATCGATAATTAGGTTTCACCGAGATAAAAAAATTATTTTGGCTGTAATTAGTTGGCGCGATTTCGGTCACGTGACTTTTGGAAACCTCTTAATATCTTTCTCAACAACTGCTGACTTGAAATTCTTGTGTTATCTTGAAATATTGAACAATCTATTTTCTCTAAATTATCAAAAACCTTTTTTACTTGAGAATTACATTTTTCATCTCCAAGAAATATGAGAAATATGGGAAAAAACTATTTCAGATGTCGAAATACAACTCACAACAGCTGTACTCTTATTCCGATTTATTAGTTCGTGACATAACCAATGCAGTCGCTATTATCGTTTTTAGTCGAGTGGTTCCAAAAGCCCCTCGACTACCCACACAAGAAAATATCTATCTTGAGAAATATAGAATTTTTATATTAAATTGACTCATTTTATGCAGAAAATTTATACAAAAAATGCAAATTTATATAGGTTCCACATATAAAGATACTCAAAATATATTAAACTACCCCAAATTATATATTTTTTTAATCTATTCTTCTCTGTGAGTACCCTCTTACGAAATGTAACGAAATTTTCAACACCTGTTATATTATTATAGCAGCCAGGTTCCTGATCAATTTTGGGTTTTACATTTCTCTATCAAACGTGAGCTTCTTTACCCAGAAGACTCGCCACAACAAAAGTCATTTGAGACTGAACTTTGTTGTTATTATTCCCATTTATTAGCTTGTTCCATAACTTTTTATGTAAATGACTAAAACAACTCGTACACCTCCCAATATTCCACAAATGAGCCGACCCTGAAACAAAATGTCGAATGTCAGGTAAGCCCCTCCTTCCCTGCCAATTCTAAAACATTCCATCAAGTATGTATCAAATGACGATTGTTGACTCATCATCCGATCCAGCTGAAAAATCATCCACAAGACGGCAATATCCGACAAATTGTCGCCGGAAATGAAAAAAGTAAGTCAGTATAACTCAACACGACGAGCAATAATGACGTGCTTCCTCCAATTGATGCAAGAATTCGTTTCTCCAAAGATGGCGGACATGAGTCAATGGGACTTGTTGTTAACGCGCACTGCGACAACAGCCGCCAGTGGAATAAGCCAGTTGGAGATGCCTAACGAAGACCTATTGACGCCCTCTTCGGCATTTCCGGTCATTGGGCCACTCCTGGGTGACGTAGAATGAGAGCAAAAATCGATTTTCATCCGGAATTAAACGTTAATTGCACTCCACGGCGACTTTCCTTGCTTGTGGGAGACAAAACGTCCTTTCATAATTCATATTCCTGTAAATGTTCTGGTGGGGATTCTTCCTCAATGCAATTGATCGGCTCCGACGTGACTCAAAGGTCACGTTCAGCATTTTTTATCATTAGAAACAATGTCATTAGAAATTACAGAAATAATCTAATAATTTATTAGCTTCGATTCATCCCATTTTTGTAAAATCAGAATTGCAAAATTGCATGGAAAATGCTCGGAATTTTCGCTCGAATGAACATAGAAATTACGTAAAGATGTACAACACTTGATAATACGTTTTCTTATTTTTATCTCATAGCTTTTATCGGAAGAGGAAAAATTCCGTTTCGTGACAGGATGGAAATCCGTTGAGTAGACTTGAGATATTGACTAGAGTATTAAATTTCCTTAAAAATAATTCAAGACAGACCATTTCCGATAATTTTCACACTCTTTCTATTTTTGTGGAAGTCTAAATGAAAAAGTTCTGCATACACTGAAGTACAATCGCCTAGTCACGAGGGAATGTTAAACGTGAGATCATGGGTATCATCGCGAGTCTCCCAGAATCATTAGAATCATGTCGCCCATATGTCGCGTTTGACGCAAGCGTAACTCCTCAGCTATCGACTGTCCTAGATGTGCTCTTACGAAACGTTCAAGTTCCCTTATCACTCCGATAAAAAATTCTAATGACGGCGTACCACATGCATTGTCACATTCCTCGGAATAGATGGACAGGAGTCTTGTCACTCGTCATAACCTGAGAGTCTGATATTTCCGCAGTCCTCCCAACCGTTACATATATTATTGTAAACAATTTTCCAGTCGACAGAACGACATGAAAAAAATACCTCGAGCAAGCAAAAAAATTGGTTTTCGATGTTCATTAACCTGTAAAGAATATTGATATTAATAGCATTTATGGATATTACCATATTAATAAAACATTGTTCTTATTACGATATAATTAAACAAATGCCGTCGTTAATTATATTAGTGACTTCCTGATAATCTCTTCAGTGCATCTGTTCTAACCACTAGTTAATATCGTTGTAATGCATGAGCACAGCATAAAATAGTTTAGTCATTATTAAAAACAAATTATTAAACTAGTACCTGACGAATTGATCTAAGCAAGTATCTTTAACAATTCCTGGCGGGATACCCGAGAGTCAAAAGATGTCAACAGCACACAAAAATACTTGACCACTTTTTAAAAGAAAAACTGCCCCAGGATAACTGTGTCGATCATTTTGTGCTTGAAAGAAGATGGAAATCCTCGAGTAATGCCAAACGTATCTGATTTTATCCCAATAAGAGCGTAATTAACATCCTACCTAAAACCTCTCTCGATGTCCTAGAACCCGAAGATACCAACAAAACATGAAAACGCAGATTTTAAAGAAAAACGGCTGCAGGATAATTGTCTCTCTGTATTGGAATCATTCTGTAATTGAAAAAAATATATAAATATTTGTATACGATTGCCGTATGCAATTTTATTGCAATAACAAATTTCCCAAAACCGGTAACTGTCAAAATAATCCAAACCTCGAGTTGATAAAAGTAAATTGCCGGAGGATGCTTTTTTTCCATGTCTCATAGCTTGGAATCTTTCTGCAATTAAAAAAAAACTATAGAAATATTCGAGTGACGCCAATGGTAGGTAAATCTCCCTCAATACTAGCAGCTATTGACCTTCGTAAAACCTCTCGTTGCTCCAGACCCAGAAGATGACCCGTCCGCCGAAGGAAAAGTCCCCCAGGTGCTGGGTGACGGAAAAAAAATGGGGGTGAGACCCGGTGTCTATTGGGAACCGCTGGAGAATGAAGAGAAGGGTCGCAGAGAGGGGGATGTAGGCAAAGAAGGTAGGGGAAGTTTGTGTGACAGAGGTTCGTCTAGAGCTCTCTACCGACGAAGGTGAGGGCGGAACGAGGGGAACGCCGAGGCGACGGTGGAAGTAGAGGTCATATTCACAGAATTGGAATTGCAGATGGCGCCTGGCTGCGCGGCGTTTCAGCTAGTTGCCATCGAGCTAAACATCGTGGGGGCCAGTGCGAGTCATCCGGTTAGAGGGAGGGGCTGTTGCGTATTTTGTGTTCTTGTAACTTCCATTTTTGCCTGCGTGGCTCAACCCCAATCACCTGGAGTTTATCCTTTGAGAATTCTTATCGATTATTGAGAGTTCACTGGGACATGTCTCGGTGGCTCTTCGAGACACTCCAACGGTTTATCGTCGGGAGGAAGTTGTCATTGATAATATTTATGGATTTTCAAAGGCCATCAACGCAGTCCGGATAAAGCGTGTGGTTCGGAGTTACTCCGCTCGGTTTCGCTGTCTCGCTATCTCTTTTTTTCCTTCGAGAACTTGTTTTTTCGCTTCCTCGGGAGAGAGAGAAAGAGCGAGAGAGAGAGAGAGAGAGAATTCGGGGATTGTGTAGAGGGAACTCTACGAGTCGCTAGTCCAACGGTCTGTGAGACTACACACGCGGAGGAATAATTCTTTGACGCGGATCAGAAGATAAAGTGGTTATCGGGTGGAAGAGAATTCCAGGCGCCATTGCTCGGTCAGGAATTGCAAGTCGATCACGGGAGTGCAACTTTTTTTAAGGTTTGTTATTGATGTTATTATCTTTCAATGATTAGTTGAGGGGGTCGTGAGGGTGGACGCTCCAGGGTTTCATTGATTAATGGAAAATGGGTCTTGAGTACCGGCGGAAGTCGGGTTTTTTTGGGAGTTCATTTGAGATGCAGACTTGGTGCATGGGGACTTTGGTAGCGCGTTGTGGTTAGGAGATTGCAGGCTCATGCGGCCACTTTAGTTCAAGGCTTTTTTTGACAATTGTGGAAGTGTTTTGATTGGTTAAGGTCACGGCTTTGGAGAGTCTTAGGGCTTTCTTGGTTATGTCTTCGTGGGGATTTCTTGGAGCGGAAGAGAAGAAATGGTGCGGGAAATTGAATTGAAGTATTTTTAGATTCGCTCATTATTTATTTTAAATAAAATTTTTTGCTCTTCCGGTTTAAAGAGCTGATGGGGTTGAATCATTAATTTGGGAATTGCAGTAATATTTTTCTTTGATACGAGGAATTGTCAATTTTATGTGAGGTTTTTACTCAAGTTTTATATTTTTTAATGGACGACGCTTTTGTTGAATTTTTTATGTATAAATTGGTAATGTACGTTTAATGAAGGGGACAAGACTTCGTTAGCAGTAAGTGTTTTAATTATTTTTCAAGAAATCCTATAAAATGCGAAGTGAAAATACTATTTTTCGGAGTTTGCAGTTTGCAAACAATTATCGATTCTTCTTTGCAAACAATCATCGATTTTTCTCTGACGTCTAGATTTTTTAGACCTCAATACTAAATTTAAACATCACATTCAATGAAGGATAATTCCTTGAATTTCCAAATCCATCAATAATTCTCTAAAAATAAACCGGACAATTTCCCATTCTCACTGCCAAAATCGCTGGAAGTTCCGTAAGTTCTCCCTAAACATTGAAAAAAAAAAAATTCTCCAAAAGGAGGAGAAGAAAAATGTCTGATCACTCGCGGGCCCTGCGTCCTCGGCGCTCTCCCACGAAGGAGCGACGAGGAGAAACCGGCGAGGACTTAATAGACTCGCCACCATACGACAACCCCGACGACAGTGACAGCGAGCCCAAGCTCGTCATCAAAGAGGACCCAGAGCCGCCGTCGGTGCCGCCAGTGGTCCCGGCAAAAGAGCCCTCGGACCGTCTCTACGAGTGCATCTCCTGTCGCCCCAAACACCAGTTCCTTCGTCTCACCGATTACCTCCAGCACCTGAAGGACCAGCACCAGCAGAAGAGCAAGGTCCACGGCTGTCCCTTCTGCAGCTATACATATCAAAATCCAAAGAAACTCCAGCGTCACATCCTGACGGCCCACAAAGACGTTCAGAGCGAAAAACCCGGTGAAATTGTCCGACGAAATAGATGCACAATGTGCAATTTCGTCGCTTACACACCAACGGATATGGAGAATCACCAGCGGCTCCATCACCTCAGGCGACGATTTTTTCGCTGTACAAAGTGCTCGTACGTGACTCACGTCCGAGCACGATACACCAAACACGTGAAATACCATTCCATGCCAATGATAAAATGCGATGAATGTGATTTTCGAACTCCTTATAAGGTACAACAGGGGCTTTGATGTTTTTTTCAATTGTACGGTTTTATTAATCGTTTTCATTTGTGTGCATTGCTTCCAGTGGAATCTCGATCGTCACACGAGGAGCCATGGAGGCGGTGGGGCCTTCCAGTGCCAGGCGTGCAATTTCACTGCTGAGATAAGACAGAGTCTCACGGTTCACGAGGCCAATCATCATGAACCGCCGGTTGGGCAGATGGCGAGTAAGATGAGCAGTCCATTTGAACGAAAACCGAGGAATACACCCAAGCGTTACAATCAGGTGAGTTAGAGGATCATGCTGTCTGTTTTTCAATGCCGGTCTTTTAACAGGACTATTTCAACAAGTCAATTCAACCTACAGACCATTCTGCACATGAAAATTCAATACAACGGACGAGAAGACATGGATTTCCATTCACATCTGTTGTGTTGAATTGGTTTTTTGTTGGATTTGCTTGTGGCGAATTTGTTCTGAGTTGAATTGACTTGTTCAAACGTTTTGGTGTTAAGTCATCATGGGACCGAATTTTTATTTCAATTAGTTTCCTATCTGTTTATTTATTGTTTATTACATACATATTTATTTTTTTTATTTTTAAATAGAAATTTCGGTGAAAGATCAGTGAATTCGAGAACATTTGCAGAATTCCCACTTATTTCTAAGTTGATTGAATAATTTGACTGGAATCTACGCTTTCCAATGATTTGGTCATCAAATTACGCCGAAATTGTCTGTAATTTCCGTGAAGCTCTTATCAATTTGTATATTATCCTATCTCAAATGAGGTTGCATCATGACGAGCTATGTTCATGAAATAGTTTCCAGTTCTGGAGATAAACATTTTCAACACAAGCAACTCTAATTTGGTAATTGCCCTCCCGGCCCGATTTTCCGGACACTCTAGGTTGGCGGCAGTGATTACCGAGAAGTTCAGACTATCGAGAAGATCCAAAAATCAGTGACTGTTGAGAACCCTCCAGAGGCAGAAGACCCCAAGAACCCGACGATCTCCGACGGCGCAGACTGTATCGCCTTAAAATGCGAGGAGAAGGGCTGCCAGTTCATCACTGCCTGGGACTCTGAGATGCAACGTCATCTGGCCGAGTCACACGCTGGTCAGTCCCCCGGCAAGAGGAAACCCCTGCCGATGTTGATTCCCCTCAGTCCTGGAAGCAAACAAGCTAATGCCAGTGCCACCAGCCCCCCCACAACTGTTCTCAATGTTCCCAGAGTCAGAGTGAGGCCGGAGCTTGCGAAAATTGCTAGGGATACCGAAATGGCGAAATTGTACAGTAGTTCTGAGGTGAGTTGAACAGTTTTGAGAATATTTTGGGGTTATCCAGAGTCGTAACTACTTTTAACGCCATTAAACAAATATTATTTACGGATTGTTTAATTTGTAATTGAGTTGAATGAAAAATATGTCGGGTGAAGGAAAAGAAGTTTCAGAAACCTTTTTATTCGAAATTTTTCGGTAAAATTCTTGCTGTCTTCAATTTTCGGATATTAAAAAAAAACTTCAAGGCCTGGGTGTACGGCCCGCCGAACAGTATCTAGATTGTTTTTGTTTTCAACTTTATTATTACAGAGCTACCTATTTGGAAACTCATTGTTTGTAATAAATAGATCGCCAAGAATTATAAATCGAATTTTGAAAATTACTAGAGATAATTGG
>JAPYZM010000854.1:0-33314 GCA_030522845.1 Psyttalia concolor
GAGGTTTATATCACGAGCCGTAGGCGAGTGATATAATCCCACGAGTCAAAAACCACTTTTTTCACGTGTTACGAACAATATTTTTCATCTCAATGTGTCAAAAAACTCCGCTTCGCGTCGAGTGACTGAAAAGTTACTTATCCGACACAGCGTGATGAAAAAATTAAAATCTAATTTTGTTTAGATGTGAAAAGTTAAGACGTTTTTTTAGACCGCAATGATTGACCTATAACCAACAAGTTCAGCGCAACAACGAGAATTCCTTAATTTATTTCAATCTATTATATACCTCCGAAAAAACGGAATAGCAATTGCCAATTCCCATTTTTTTTACCGCAAAATTTAGATCTTTCGTAGAACTTAATGTCGCACTTCCGCAAAGTGTACAGGATATCTGAAATAATTTTTTAAAACTATGTACTCATCCTAGACTTTCCATTTGCATATTGCACAAATTAAAACAACAAAGAAAATGAAAATGAACCGAATTTCACGCGCGCTTGCTCCAGTCTACGCAAAGGAAGCACTTTCCCCCCCCCCCCGTTCCTTCACTTTCTCAACGTTAAAAAAAAATACAATGAAGTGGTTATGTCAACAAGATCTCAGAAAATCTCCCCAATTTTTCCTAATTATGGGAACCATTGCAGAATCCTGGCTGCGCGCAAAGTCTCGTGCGCGCGCACCTTGAAGACCCATTATCTTCCATCCATTTCGGCGAACCGGTATAACGTAAGAGCTCCGATTGTTGTCAGTGGCTTAGCTCAATGTCGCAATGGGAAGTCTCGTCTCGCAACCAAAACTCCCCCGCTCACTGTTTACCCGAGGTTTATATTATTCAATCTGCAAATGCATGCGGCTAACCTACACACGTGCACGGTGCCAGTTGAGCGAGCGCGCGGGAATTCGATTTGTTTGGATTTCCGGCCGGGAAATGGTTGGATAAAAAAAAAAATAGGAACGATTGCAGAGTTGAAAGAAGTTCAGTGACGATAATTCTAGAGTTGAAATTATGTCGACAGTCGCTTCAATCAACTTTTGGATCGATTGTATCGCGGAGAAAAGCCGCGGGGATGAATAAATGAAGCGGCAAGGGGTGGGGGAAATTTTTTTCCCACGGTTGAGAGCCACTGAACTGCGCGGGGCGGCATGATTTTTTTCCGTCGATATTTCTGGGCTTGTCAGGCAGCCCCGGGTGGACAGATACACGAGAAAAAAATGAATTCAGAATACAAGGCCTAGAAAATCTTTAATTGAAACTTGCTAATGTCTTAACTTAAAAGAATCGAGCTAAAATTTAGAATTCAGTTTTTAATTTGAAGTGTCAATTTGACTTTCAGAAGAATTAACTACACAGTTTCTAGACTAAATACGAGACTTCAAAATGTTCATCATCAAAAAGTCTTTGATCTAAAATTGAGACATGAGAAATATGCCAGTTTTAATTTAAGTCTTAAAGTCTCAACTCGACTTCCAGGAGTATCAAATTTATATCTTTACCTCCAAATTGTTATGTTGAAAATAAAGATTGTCACGTGTAAAGTAACCAAAGTTAACTTAAGAGTTGTTTAATTTTTTTCAAATAAATAATTTCATAACTCAATTAAAAATTTTCCAAAGTTTCAGAAGGTAATTTCCATAAGCCACAATTTAAGCTTGTAGATCGCAAATTAAAATGTTTTAATCCACAATCCAGACTTCTGGATAGTTTAATTCGAAACTTTTATTTGTCGTTTTTTTAAATCACAGACAAGAGACAATTTATCTACAGTTCACCTGTTCAATTTAAATTCTTAGTTCACTAAAAAATTGAAATAGCTGAACTTAAGACTATAGATGACTAGTTCTTATCAAAATTTTCTCTGGTCGAATTCTAATTAGCGGAAAGTAGTTCAATTTGGAAAATCGTTGTGAGGCAAATGTCGAAATTAAAGGAGCAATCTAAATTACCGACCGCGCCCTGCATACGGTAATCAAGCAGTCGGTAGTGCAGTTGCAGTGCTTTGAAGAATTGCCGGAGGTAGACGCCATCTGTGGTAGGTCGGCGGACCCGACCGGCCTTGCAAGGCTGCGGGCCATCGAACTCTTGGCCTACTGACGTGCCATGCAACGCTAGCGATGCGCACGGAAGAAGGGGGAGGACAGAAATACATGGGTAAAGGGTTGCCGATTCATTGTAAAAAAAAAAAAACACCATCAGGGTTGAATGTAGGGACTAAAAGGGTTTGGAAGTTCATTGAGAACCAACTGAGTGGGTAATTGTATCGGTTGCATGCGTTCCATTACATTTCTTTACACTCCAACAATACCGTCAATTATAAAATTGCACAAACATTTTCTTTGCATTTTCTTTTTATTTTTAAGGACATTCCTCCGAAATAAGCAATCTGCAAAAATTTAGTTTCGATTATTCTGCGAATATCTCGTGACTGGATGATTTTAGAAGGAAAAGTCAAAAAATATTACTTGTAAAGAATTTGATGAGCCGCAAAAAGTTTATGAGACATTTTTCTCTAGAATTAAGAGTTTTTGAGAAACTCGTAAAATTGCGGAAACATTTTATGAATGTATTTCCTCTCTGAAAATATTAGTCTTAAAAGTTGGTAGAGCTTCCTCATTTATTCCCTCAACACCTTGCACTAGAAAAAAATGCAAATGCGAAACAAAAAAGTACCGAAGCGCGTCAGAGGCGCTGGGGTCATTAAGGGTAGTGGGCCGATCTACAGTTGGAAATGCGCGCGGAGTTTTACGTGTACATCAAGAACTTTTCATGACTGATGCTTCAGAAATGATGAAAGGAAATGTCGAAAAAAAAAAAAAGAAGCCGCCCCTGTTTCCACTCTATTTTCTCTCCTTCTGTCCATCACTTCTATAGTTCCTTTTTTTTTTTGATTATTTATCCTTGTACCTTTGTGGCTGAAAATGACGGAGGAAGTAAACCGAGGGACGGCTAACAAAGAATTAATTGAGGCACGGAAATAGACTGCAATCGCCACGTGATTCGTACCCGTGAGAGGGAAATAACTGGTGGGGCTTTAAGAAGCCCTTACTTATAGGTATTTTCAAGTGTTAATCTCGTTATGTTGAGAATCATCTCGAGGACGGAATTTCGAAGGGTAATAACGAGACATTGAATGTCTAGCCTTCGTAATTTACGTAAAAACGATAGTTAGACTTTCGTGCAAATGCTTTGGCCAAACAATTCGTAAAATGAATAATTACTTCATCAAAGTGACAAACGTAAAGTGTAAATTTTTTGCATCGAACAAACAATTGGTAAAAATAAAATATAAATATTTGTAAGGAAACCTTGATTTGATTTTCGTTACAAGTTCTCTCCCGATTTTCCCGAAAATTTATTTGTCCTATTTTCTCATCAACAATTCCCAACTGCAGGAAAAAAAAAACCTCCATTTCCCATATCCACATGTAACCCCCATCCTCCCACATTTGTAAAGAGCACATGTTCCGATGAAGCACCGTTGCCCCCACGATTTATCCCTCCCCCCAATCCCATACGCTGGATCCACACCAACTACATCAGAATCGTGCTCGGCGTATCAATTCCGTAAGTCACGGAAGCCCTTCTGGCCTCTCTCACAGTCCCAATGACCTTTTGCGAAAACACAGGTGCCCCCCCCCCCCCCCCCCACCCCTCCCCCCCCAAACAATTCTCTCCCCCAAAGTTTTAGAAAAATAAATAAACATATATAATCGATCACGCGATTATAATGGGAGCCGCAGGCGAGCCTTCCACTCGGATTATAAAGTTACATTAGCCGGAGGATGTACTGTTGGTTAAATTATCAATTAATTGATTAATTAATTAACAATTTGATATATTCCATAGAATGATCGAATTAAAATTTATGGTTTTCCGCATGATTTGTCTAGCTATAAAATTCTGTTTAATCATATTAATCTCTTGAATCAGAATTTGCAGACGAAAAAAAGATTGCAAATATGTATTTTTAAAAACGAAAATTCAAGTTAATATTAATCTGTTCGTAAGAACTTTCGAGGCAGTTTAAGAAAAAATTGAAAAATTAAATTCAGCAGAATTCTCTACTGTTAAAAAAGTGTAAATAATTTAGTAACAATTTTCAGAAATTTATTTAAAGTCTCATTAAAATAGATAAGATTTTAAACTAGACAAATAAATAATCTCTTATCCTTCAAAACATGATATTCCGTACAAACGACACTCAATCCGTAAAATTCATTTGCGGATAATTAATATCCATTTTTATTACTCTCAAATTAAAAACCTATACCGCAGAATAATTCAATTATAATTGTCAATCGATTGTAATTTTCCCACGAATGATCAATTACGAATATCTGGGTGAAGTTCCGCGACAATTTTCCCCAAAAATATAAACAAAAAACAATTGAAAAAACAAAACAAACCGAACTGACCTAAACAAAATATCAATCTTTGGTCTTACCGTTGACCAATTAAAACGGCGCAGTGTCGGCGCCCCGAGGCGTCATAAAATCCATTAAAAGAAGAGGGAAAAGATAATCGCACGGGCATTATCCCCTCGCCATAATGCCTCGTTATACCCTATAAAAGGTGCAAAAGTTATCCACTAGCTAACAGGAATGCGCAGCAATGCAAAAAGGAGGGTGGGGTGGGAGGGCCGGGAGCGCGTCGGTCTCTGGAGGAGTGTGAGGCGTCGGATCGGACGGTCGCGGATGGTGAGACACCACGTGGGTATCCCCGGCGTGAGATAACGGTGTTCGGTAACCGCGTCAGAGTCCGCTGCTAGCGGTACTTCCACCACCAGTCCGTTACTTGACCGACAGATCCGCTAAAGCGCGCCGCATGTTTTCTGCGCACTCTCTCTCCCTCTCTTTCTCCCGTTCTTGCACTTTTCGCCCCCATTATAGTTATTCCCCTCTCACTTGCGCACAGGCGCATCGTGCGCATCGTGATACCTAAGCTGTTGTACGACGGGGATTTTAAATAGACGATTAACCGCATGATAGCATTAATCAAATTTATTCCAGAATTATGTGGGATACTTGGGTGATGCATTGAGAATATAAATTAAGGGTTAAGGAAGATGCCTTTGATATTCAAATGGCGAGTTAATTGGAGAGTTTTTCTCCGTTTTTTTTTTCGTTCTTTCGGGTTCTCCTGCGATCCGCGTGGAAAAATCACCGGATTTGAGAAATTTTTGGAAAATCGAGGGACTAGGGCTAAAGTAATTTCGCGAATTCTGACATTTGCACGGGTTATCAGCGCAAGTGGAAGAGAATATTTTGTAAAAATTACGGAACTCACCCCTCGCTGCCCTCTTACAAAGTGAAATTGGAAAATTTTAGTCGTAATTGTTGAAAAGGCTCAGGTAAAAATTACGGAGCTCTGTAAAAATTCAAGAATTTTAGGGGAAAAGTGTGTGATCATTTCGGAATGTCAACTACCATCAAAATTCACTCTGGAAATATTCCATAAATTACGGAAATGACACGTAATTTTGATTGAATATTTGACGTGCTTACATGATTTTTGAATCAGAGATTTTTTTTCTGAATGAAGATCTCTTGAAAAGCCTCCGACCGATTGAATTTTGTTCTCAAGTATTTGTCTAATAGAATATTTTTATTTTACTTGAATAATTGAACATATCACGAGACCGTCTTCTTGGAAATTATGGAATTTTGGGGGGCTTTACTAAATTAATAAGTAGTAAAGCTCAATCATTAAGAATTTGAATATAATTTTGTCATCCTCTAGGGTTTTTATGATTTGTCCCTATTTCTACCTTCAACCCCGCTCTACCGCCTTCGGCGAAGGGCAAGGGGGAACCTTAATAGATGGAAAACCCGCGTCCAGGTTGCGAGACCCCACTTGGCAATGAATCTTTCAGACTGAGTGTCAGAAATTTACGCGACCGCCGGGAAGCGAACCCGGGCCCCCCGCATGCCAGCCTAACACGCTAACCAAACAGCCGTGATAACCTCCTCTAAATGCAATTATCAATTGAAGACATATTTAATGTAATTGTGCTGACTAAAAACATTAAAGTCGCAGTAAAAATTAATATTAGGGTCATTTTTGTCTACGTAATTGGAAATTAATTAATAATAATCTGAATTTAATGTCAATATCAAATAGAGACATACTCAACACTGATTTTTCAATTCATTGTATACTTGGCAAGGGTGGAATGACTGAAAATTATGAAATATTTGAGAGATTACTGCGGGCCATGGAGAATTAATAATTAATCTTCTTTGCCTTCAGCTATTGTTTTCAGATATTTTTAACATTGCAGACATTCTTGAGCCTCCAACATGTCTTCTACAGATAATTATGGGAGAATAATTCCTCGCCGCGGACGGGATTCAAATTTGATGAGAGTTAATTGGAGGGTTTTCATGTTTTCAGCAGCCAGAGACTTTATAACTGTAATTGTGCATAGAGAGAATGCACCGGAGTGAAGATGTTTTACGAAATGCTACGGGTACATCTAATGTCATTTTAATGGTAGAAAATACCATTTGAAATTATATAATGTTGCGAAACATTGAAAATTAATAATCAATTATTAGTTATTTGGCCGTAATTATTAGTTGGAGGCGCGCTCGATGTTCCACTAGTTTCGTTAAATTTTCAGTGATTACAGTTCACCGATCGCACGTAATTTTTCGCGACTTATCCCTTTGATCAATTATTGAATCTGCACGTCGGATCTGAAATTGTAATACTTTCGTCCTCTTTTTTAAGACATCTTAGTGGCTCAAGTTAGAACATTAAGACTGTCGAGAGGACTTAAACTTCATTTTTTCAGGACATACTCAGTAGATTGAGAAATTATTTTGTATTCTATCTAACTTGCTCTACAATTTAAATTCGCTGCAGAATACTTTAAGACTGTACATTTTAAAAAAGCGAACTTTACCTCAATTTTCCGCGATTACTAATTGAATACTCTTTTAATGCGGTTTTCTTGGGATTTTACCAGCGGATAGCGGTAATAAATTAATTTCTCATGAACCATTAATGATTTTCCTCAGGTCGGCTTTTCATCGAGTGATTAAATTGAAAAGAAAAGAAAAGAAAAATAACTCGTGAATTACCACTAAAATTCAGATAATAAAAGCGAAGTAGATAACATCATATTAATTCAGTGAACGCCTGTTCTCGTAATGGAAAATTATTTATAATTCGCAGGTTGGTCGCTCAAATTAACGGTCGAATCACTAGGAACCAGAAGACAATCATATAATTTCATATTGCGGTGATATGATATGATGACGGTTAATCAACTAATAAATAATTTATCACATTCCTCAGTCTGTCTCTCAACCAAGAATTGAATAAACGACAGCAGGATTTTTTTGTCAATTATTTAGGAAAAATACTTCGTTTCCTCTCTTTCCCGAATTATTAATGAGATAATTTTTCATTCTTTCAATTAATTATTTCCTTATATTTTCAACGCGATATCAATTAATTAGTCTCTCATGGACAATTCATCATGCTCTTCGGTTTATTCCATAAACACGTAATGAAATTAAAGCCGGATGAAAACGATTTTTTAATTAGCAGCATAAAATCCGAGTAAGAACCCCAAAAAATCATTAGTCATAATAAACTTTTCACTGCGCTCCGGGGATTAACGCCCCATCGGGTCGTCATAATAAAGAAACGCATTATTCGTTAATAACGAGCTCAGAATTCAAATAAAAAAAAATACACAGACATTAGATTTTTAAAGTAAAGAATTATGAATCTGGTGGAATAGTCGACAGCGGAAGATTCAACTTAGGGCATTTTTAACCGTGAGAGTTCTACGCAAAGAATTATTGATTCAATTTTATGTTCCAGGACAAAAAATAATATTTTCATCACGCTGTGGCGGAAAAGGATTTTCGACACATTGAGATGAAAAATTATGTTCGTAATTTGTGAAAAAAGTGGTTGTTGACTCGTGGAATTATATCACGAGCCGAAGGCGAGCCAAAAACCATTTTTTTTCACTTGTTACGAAATATACTATTTCATCCCGCCGTGTCGGAAAAGTAACTTTTCGAACGTATTGAGATAAATAATTTTGTTCGTAACCCGTGCAAAAAATGTTTATTGTCTCGTGGGATTATATAAACCCTCCCACTCCCCAAAACCTCTTTTTTGCACTTGTCACGAAATATACTATTTTAAATCCTCCAATGTTCAATATTTTTCAACGAATTTTTTTTGCATACTTAATATTATTTTCCATAAAATAAATCATAAAGAATTGAGAATTAGACAATTCCTCATGGTAATTAACAAATAAATACTATGAAGAAATGATAATTCCTCATTTTTTTTGAAAACCTTTTCTTACGATGCAAAAAAGAAATGAGAAAAAATGACATTTGACACTTCTAATACTTTAAGAAAATGATGAAACCCCCTTTAAAAATATATCTACACCCCCCGCTCAAGTCAATTATTCCACTGACAAAACTCTCGCCAATTTGATCTCAATCAGGGAATACCTGTTCCCGTAATCGGTGGTGAAGTGAGTTGCGAGCTGCTAATGTCAGACGGTTGGCTCGGTGCACTCTGCGATTGACTCTGTTGTGTTGATTGTTGTTGCGCGGCTGGTTGTGAAGTTGATTGTTGCTGCTGAGGACTACTGCCGCCCTCATTAGCGCTGGGACTACCAGCGCTCTCGGCCATGTTAAAGTCTCCCAGTGATCACCAAAAAAAAGTCTGACCACGCACGGAACTCAACCCCTCGACCACATCCCCACCGTCTACCAAATATTCTTAATTCTATATGACGATTGTTGTCGCTTGGAGCAAACGCGTTATTACGATTAGAATAATCCTTTACGATTGATTAATTGATCGATTAATTAATGAATTAAATTATTATGTACAAATTGACTAAGTGAAAATCGCGGATTGTTTTCAACAGTTGAATTCATCAAGTGAATTGTGAAAAGCTCGACTACTTTTTATGAGCTTAGCTGATATTTTTCCACTAAACAATCGACTTCTCTAACAATATTGCTGCCAACGATACGCCCCTCAGCGTGTCGTTAATGTATATCGATTCTACTCGCGTCGGGTGCTTGATATTTACGTGCACTAAATGACTCGTACGATCTCGCTGAAAGACCGCCGAGTGTACACGATCTCGGGGCCATGGTACCGAGAGT
Organism: Psyttalia concolor; assembly: GCA_030522845.1. Taxonomy (NCBI): domain Eukaryota; kingdom Metazoa; phylum Arthropoda; class Insecta; order Hymenoptera; family Braconidae; genus Psyttalia; species Psyttalia concolor. Next base: position 9,163 of record JAPYZM010000854.1, read on the forward strand.
CTTTCTGTTTACACGTTTAATGTTGTTGTCGTGAAGACCGTTATGAATGTTCTGTGAAACAAAGAAGGGACGAATATTTTCTCACATCAGTTGTTGAGTCAATTCAATTCGATCCACCGTTTCACAGAGAAAAAAAAAAATCCGACTATTTTTGCTGGATTGAGTAGACAACATCAGTTGCAAATTTTTGAGACGTCATGAGAAATAATTCTGTTAAACAAAATTATTTTGCTGCGGTAAACAATTGGTTCAAACGAAATAATCCTCCATTCGGAGCCCCAGAAAAAAATATTTTCTTTCAAACAAGAGTGGATTTATTTGGAATTGAAATTTTTTTTCAACGAGAATATCATTGGAATAAATAAAAAAAATAATGTTATTCAGTTTAGGAGACAAATTGCATTTTATATACAATTCAATTGAATTAAGAGATATTTAATGCAACTACTGATTGAAATTTAATATTGAGTGCAAAAATGAAATAATTTTTAGTTGTTTAATGAAAAATGTTAAAAATCCTGTTAGCAAATCTCAATCGCATTTTTTTTCTCTGTGAATTACGTTCCCCCGAGCCATTCATCCATTCGACTGATTCAAGAGAATCCCCATTCCAAACACTTCCCCCGTTCCATTCCCACTTTTATTTAATTGAATTTCCCGTCGCCTCCGAGTGTCCAAAGATAATTCAAAACAAACAAACGAATTATGGATTAGCAATGGGTATTCGACCTTAGCATCGTGCGCCTTCAAACGGCAATAAATGGAAGTATCGAGTCCGAGGCGAGAAAAGACCGGAGACCGTAGAGAGTCAATAGGTCAGTGGGGCTTGTCTATCCTCAGGTATTGCAGCAGAACATGGAAAAACCTGACGACAAGATTCGTCGCACGGTTATTTACCCCCTCCCATCAATACCATCCGTGAACTTGACGGCTTGAAACCTGGGAAATTCATGAACTGTTAGTTAACTCGTGGTAACAGACAAAACCCCGTTAGGATCTTCTCATAATGCCATTGGTTTTACCTCACGATGACTCTTTAACCTCAAATTATCGTCAATATTATCTGCAAATATATCTCTATTTATTTTCCGTAAGGAGGCCTGATAGACTAGCAAAATGAGCTTAAATCGCTTAAATCGTTTTCGGAGGCAGCGACAAAAAATACTGCGCGTCACGCGACGATAAAATGTACTTTTTATCACTTGCGCGCAAGTTCTCACTTTACGCCTACTATAATGATAAATATTGTTTGTAGAAATCGCTGAAGCTATCGAAATAGTATATTACGTCCCTAGTGAAAAAAAGTGCCCTTTTTTGCACTATTGTCGAGCGAGACGTGAGAAAATGTGTCTTTTTTCACTACTGTCGTAAAATATTGTTCGATACACATGAAAAAAGCAGTTTCCAACTCGTGTGATTACAACCCTTGCCTCTGGTTCGGGTTTGAGCCCTCCCGCTCGTTAAAAACTACTTTTTGTTACTTGTATCGAAAAATGCTATTTTGTAACGAGTACGAAAAAGTATTTTTGCCGATTGAGACGTTAATAACGTGAGCCGAAGGCGATTGATATACTCCCACAGACCAAAAAACCCTTTTGCCACGAGTGATCCATTAAACGAGTAGACGATTTAGTTTGAATACGCGTAAAAATAACTTTTTGATACGTAAAATTTAATTTACCACCGCCCGTAATTAAAAATATTTTTCGATACTCGTGGAAAAAAAAATTGCCTGCCTCAAAAATATCTTTTATGCCATAGGTGCCCGTAATCGCGCGATTCTAACCTCGCTTCGCTCGGTTAAATCGCGGATTACCGGCACAATGACATAAAATATCGTATGGAACTTGTACGTAATATACTATTCTGCAGTCGTATCGGAATCTTCAATTTCGGGCCGGCTAACCTAAAATCTCATTACGAACGAGGGGAGGCTAGAATAGCGGTTTATTGGGCCTAGGACTGTAGCAATCTATCTCGCACCGAGTACAGAAAAATTGTTTGTGGTGCGGGGTGGGTCTACAGTGGTTCTACACAAGTTGAAGACGAGTGATTTAATACCCGGTGCCAAAAAATACTTATTCCGACGAGTATGGAACGACTTGATTTCATCACAATATGTGGAAAAGAGACATTTTCGACACGCGAGGCATGTTTTCCCTTTAACTCGGACCGCCCACTTCTCACTTCCGAAAAATTAGTCGCAATTGTATCGAAGTACTCTATTTTACCACCTTCGTCATACGCTCATAATTATTCCTCAACGAATGCCACTACAATATATAAATAAACTTCCACAATAATAGTATAATAAAAAAAATAAATAAACCTCCATTTGTCCGACAATATTTTCATCTCCCGACGACATAACACACTATCATTCTCTATTATTGAACAAAACCCGCTATTTATTTCACAACTGAGGGATTTCAAGTTATCGACGAGTGCACCATTAATCGCCGGATTATCCATCGGTTTGTTTATCCCCCAGCATTAATTTTCCCGATAGGGCGCGTCGGTCGGGAAAATCATGTAGCGCCACCCTCGCTGCGCCCGCGGGGGCTCACCTTGTTTTTCCACCCAGGGAACAAAGCTCGTTCGCTCAATGAAGAAAAAAAAAATGCGCAGTGACTGATACTTCATCAATTAGTCAACTGAGCCTCCAATTAACTCGGTGAATAATGAGATAATGGGGGGAACGAAGACGACTGACGGAGATAGAGAGAATCGTTGGACACTCGAAGTCAAATCGTTGACAATCGATCGTGGGTACCTATGAGAGCCCGAGGTCAACTGCGCTCGATTCCTCCTGACCGAATGACTCGGGGAAACGAAGCACGTGTGGACGCTTTGCCTACCGCACGCCCGTGAACATTTCTAATTGCACCAATGGCACTCTCAATGAGGACACTTGTCCCGATTATGATAAACTACATTATCTCAATTTTTTTATTTATATTTTTACTTTGTTCACGAGTGCACCGCGGCGAATAATTTCTCTTCACCTCACCACCTCTCCCAAGGTTGATCGACTATCAACAAAATAGAGCTGAAGGGAAGGCCACCTTCGCAGTTTGTCCAAAAACTAAATAATGCCGATAGAGTGAAAAACCAATAGTGAAGTTCACAGCACTAGTTCAAATCACTGCGAGTCCTTCCCCAGGACTCGTGGGGAGGGGGTAATAAAAAAAAAAATAACACAAGACCTCGGAAACACGTCACCAATGGCTTCCGCGGGCGCTACACCTTCGTCGAAAAACTGTTATCACTCGTTTTGAGGTTCTTCTTGTGCTGTTGTCAACGCGAACGGTGAAAAATTTGTCAATCGTAACCGGGGGGGAAAAAATATAACCCGACGACGCTCCTCTCGTCGTGCACACACACGGGGAAAACGCACGGCCAGGCGGAACTGACGTTTCGCCGTGAGGAGGGGTTGTGCACTTGCGGGATAGTGGGTATTTAGAAGGGGTGGGTTTTCGGGAAAATTCCGGTAGATGGCAGATTGGGACATTGAGCTGAATAGGGGGTTGAGAACTGTGGATTGGCGGAGGACGGATTACACTTGTGATAATGTTATCAATCCATTTTCTACCGGGGGGGAAAAAAATTGAAGGATTTTTTTTTATTTCATTAATTTTGAGGAATTTTAAAATGCCCTTGAAGATTCAATAAAATTTCTCGTTTTTCCGCAATAAAATAACGAGAAGTTATTTAATTATTGAGCCATTTTTAAATAATTGTAACTTAATCGATAACTTTTTCGCGTATTAATTTTGATTATTTAAGAAAGCGTGCGACAATAAATTGAGACTCGAATTTTTGAAAAGTTAAAATTCTTTGACTTCGCAAATTTTTTCCGCCACCTCAAATTAAAAGATTATTATATTTTTTAAATCAATGAAATGTCACTTCGCTAATTTTCTCCGGGCTCTCACATTTCATTTCGTCACCTATTAATGTTAGACTTGAAGTGTCAAATGTTTAATTAATTTTAATTGGACACCGTTGGGGCCTTTGGATTTGTTTTCCAAGTGCTCAAGGGCGTGTGTAACCATGTAACTCTCCAACTTTCTGGAATGCACTCAAATTGACCCCCACCTCCTCCTCAAGTCTTTCATGACACACGCTCTCCCGACCAGGGAGGGACTCCAGGCAACACTCGAGGTACGTAGATATGCATTGCATAAGTAGGGCATGATGAGTCGATACAGGAGAAGTAGGTAGAGCCGGAAAGTCTCCGAGGTGGAAAGTGAGAGTGCTCGGAGGGGGATTCTCGCTAATGTGCACCGCTTTTGTATGTATTCGACCTTCGTAGGCCACAAATCTCTCGACTGGATGGGAATCACCTGCGATAATTGTCCTCTTCCTCCTCCCCCTCGTCTCCCCCAGAAATAAAAACTCCCAATTTTTGGAACGAATAACGCAGGAAAAAAAATGGAAAAATCCCTCACATTTCCATAATTAATATTTTAATTATTCGCCTGTGACGGAAAAATTGAAAACGGTTGGGCCACTGTCAGGGATAAATTCAATTATTCTAATGAGTAACTGAGAACTCATTGATTTTCACCGGAATGAACGAAAAGCCCATGAGCAAGCGCAGTGTCAGCTCCCAAAACAAATGTCCCGATGATGTAGTGAAAATTGCATATACAGAGTTAGTGTAAGACGTCCTTGCGAGAGGGATTGTTGTGGGCATGCGTGGTAGGGGCTAGGTTTGCCGCTTGAGCTGGCACCCCTTCGATCCGGGAGGGAGTGAGAGAGATCCGGCTCGCTCTATATAGCCCCGGCAGACTCGAGCGAGCGCACCAGCCGGGGTGGAAAAAAAATCGGCGCACGAGGCGCCACGAGGAGATGAGTTTGTTCAAAAATACGAGCTTTTGTCGATTAAACGACTCCGCGCACGCGCCGCTCTGCGGCTGCCGCAATTGGGCTGTTACTACTGCCGGTAATATTTAAATTGTGGGGAGTGGTAAAGATTGTGGGTTCAAGCGAATTTAACGCCGATTTTATGGGGTTTCGCTTTCTAGTGGTCTTGAATAATTCAGATTTTTTTGACTTGATTGAGGAATTGGTGGAACTAATTTTATCGAGAATGAAAAACAAATTAGTGGCAATAGTTGGAATAAAATTCGATAAACATTTTTTTTCGTTTAGATCGGATTTTATGAGGTTTATTAACGAATTTGGGATTGGCAGGGGGACTATATCAATGGCATTATTCAATTATGGATTTTTTTGGTGGTTGGTAATATTTCAATTGCAGAGAGTAGTAGATTTTTTTTAAGTTGAAAATAATTTTAAAATACGAAATTCGAATTTTAAAAAATAACTTATTTCCATGATTTTGGGAGTTATTGAACGATTTTTGAATTTTGGCAGTTGGAGAAAAATCGCTTTTTATTTTTGCGCAGCCGAAAGACGAGGGTTCCCCAATTTACTGACATTGTGACCCGCGACCTGAGCATTTAGGAGAAATTATTGAAACCCCCAAAAATATATTGACCCGAATTTCCTTAATTCCACTTAATTTTCATGGAATAATTGATAATTAAAAATGAGCAAATTAAAATAGGAAATGCTTAATAACTCAATAATTCCGTTGTCATCGATCATACAAAAAAATTGCAATAATATCTATAATTAAATTGTCAAGAGCTCATGATAACAATTATTATTATAGAATCGATGATTGCAGAAACTGAACACTTGCTTCTAAAACCCTCGCACCATAACTCCACAAGAACAAAAAATTAATACCAGTTAAGAAATCATCTCAATTAAGAAATCCGGTAACAAAAACTCTAACAAATTATTCATAATGAATATTCCATTGGATGGAAATTACACTGCTCTCAATGAATATCAGATGTCGGTAATGATAATTGGCGTAATAAAATGTCATAAAAAATCGACTAATATCACTTATTACTGATCTACATCGATCAATACCACCTTTACTAATTATGTAATCAATAATTGCTCAGAATTGAAACATTTTACGATAGAATGTTGAAAGCGATTTTCCCTCTGCTATTTGCCAGCTGCAAAAAATGTCTTACGATATAATTGAATTGCGCATTCAAGATAAATGTGCTATAAATTTAATTTCCATTGATTTTATTGGCGATTAAAGAATTTATTCAATGTTATTTTTCAAAAATCAGATAATGGCTACTTATGACAGAGATTACCCGTCATACGGGTACGCTATTACTATTATTATTATCATTGCAAAATTTATCGATTTAAAAATGGGAATTGAATGGAAAAATCAATGGACACTACATTTTAATTGAATTTTTCAATGGGAAAATATAAATCGGGAATTGTTTTTTAATTATCCAATCTCTTTTGGAAAAATTTGTCAAACATTTTTTAAACTGAGAAATTGTGCAAAACAATGAATAACTTGTTAAACAAAACGATCGAATTATTTCGAATATTGACAACAAATATTTAGATAAGAGGAATTGAAAAATTCAATGACTTTTTTCGAAATCAAACTCAAAGTTCTCGTCTCCCCGCCCGGAAAATTCCTCAGAATCTCTCCCTGAAATTTCAATTTTCTTGTAGCATTGCACCTAAAACCTGTCAATTCCCCGAAGCTTCACGCGCCATTCGCCGTGATAAATCACACCAAAACAAAACCCAAGAAGTAGCGAAGAATGTCGTCCAACTGACAGTCATCCCCGACGAACGCACCCAAAGAAGAAATAAAGATTAATAAGAAGAGCCTCGTGAGATCTCAACGAGTTCGGCGAAATACACAGAGTCCGACCTAACGGGTACCTCCTCCCCGTCTCACTGCATCATTCCCTAACCCGACTTGACTTTCTCCGGGAACGGTGTTATTCCCTCTGACGGTGACTCGTGTGGACTCGAGACACACGAGACGTTCCTATCCACGATTGAGAGAGAGAAAATAAAAGAGAGAATGACAAAGAAATGGTGGAACAAAACAAATATACCGGGAGCAGAGAAGACTGTCGTCCATCCAATAGAAGCCGTTATACAGTTCGACAATACTTTCCCACCTTATTCCTCAATGCCGGTAAAATTGTAAAATTGAAGTTAAGATTTCCGTAAAGAGAAGAAATTAAAATTTAGTTCCAAGAATTTACAAATTATTTGTCATGAATTCTTGTGAAGTAATTTCTTAAAGTACTTTGCAAAAAATCTCAGTTAAAATTCCAAAGACAAATAAATTTATATACATAATTACTAAATAAATAATGGATCTAGAATAGATAATAATGATAATTCGAGATGTGAAAAGGATTATTTACTATTTCCGTATTTTACTTATTTTTCGAAATTACCAGTGTCTGGTTAACTGCAATTGAAATAGCAAAAATGTCTTAAATTTGGTGACTTATACTCCAATACAATGAGAGGACTTGCTTTCAAGATACAGCCATCAGAGAAATAGTTTCAGAGGGAAAATGAAAGAGACGACAAAGAAAAAAGTGCATTAAAAAAAATATACTGGGAGCAAAAGGGACCACCGTCTGTGCAATAAAATCCGTTACATCTTTCGACTATACTTTCCCGCCTTATTCCTCAATACCGGTAAAACTCACTCCTCGTCTACCCATGAATTCCGCATTATATTATCACTCGATACGATATATACAGACACGATTCAACTCTCCTTCGTCTTCGTCTTCTTGGGCAACGTGTACTTCAGGAAAACGGTACCTCTAACTGTACAAGCTGAGTCGAACAACGATGCAACGGCGGACGAAGGGGAGGCGGTTGTCTTTACGTATATTTTATCTTGTAAATTTACAGAGGTGCAACAAAGACACGTGCTACTGAGGCTGTAATAATTCTACGGTCAATTATCAAGGAGAGTGTTAAAGAATATTGTTATCAATGATGAGATTTTTTTTGCACGTGAAGAAATTATCAGTAAAAATTGCAGAGTTTACAGTTCACTTGTCCATTACAGAAATCAATTATAAAATTCACGTGAGGCTATTGTAATTTTTTAGGTGAGTCAAATTGAAATTTGGTTGAGTAAAAATTTTATTTTGTAGACAGACATTATTTTCTTGTCAATTTTTGAGTCCTAAATTTGTTCATACGAGTAAATATAGACCTTGTAAAAATATTTTTTTCTATCAATATACGGGAGAGTTCCATCAAATTTTTTACCAGAAACTTTCGGTCCGGCGCACACAAGAGATACTTAATTTTTATTGAATATTTCTATCCGCGTCGAAACTTTTTTAGAGCAGTTGTAGCTCTGAACTTTTCGCTGAAAAGACATTGAGAGTGCATGAAGAATGAATGAAGTTTCTTTGATGTTTTTTTTTATTCTAGTTTTTCAAAAATGGGATTGCACGAAAATATGTTTGCTTCTATCTGGTTCGAAGACACTTCAAAAACTTCTCTCAGTGAAAGATAAATGTTATATGTAATAAATAAAGAGATGTAAAAGCAACGCCACGTATCCGTAAAAACCATATAAATATAAAAAATGGATATAAGGAGACAATCGAACATGAAGTTAGTTGAGCGAGAGAAAAAGAACAAATACACCACAAAATTTATGAACACGATTTCATGATGTCAAACTTCTTCATCCTATTTGTGGTTAGCAGAGAAAAAAGGCTGGAGAAAAAACTTTGGAAAAATGACCCGGAAGAGAACGGGGGCGTTACCGACAGGGAGAGACAGAAAAAAATAGACGCATTCAAAACCTGCTAAAACTCTTCCAACTTCGAAGCTACTTTCTTCTATTTTCTGTCTCTTTTTTTTTCAAACATTTTTTTCCTCGCCGTTTTTCCAAAGTCTATTTTTTGTCAGCTTTTTTTCCAAATTTTCCTGTCTCATTTTTTTCAAGTATCTAATGATTTTATAATTAGAAAAAAATGTTGTTCACATTGAGGATTTTAATTCTTAGAATTCAACTCTGCTGTTGAAACTGGCATTATCTCACTTGAATTCCAAAATATTTGTGCAAAACTCATTGATTTTAACTAAAATATATTCAATCATTTTTTAAATATAAATCTATTCCATAATATTTTGATAATTCCAGCGGCATCATCAAAATTGTAATCAATACTCTGCAATTTTCCTGAACCACTGAAAATTAATATTCTACTTCACGAAAAAAAACAGTATTTGCCAATAATTTTCATGCAAACTACACTATATTACGAATCGTACGTCGCCAGCAACCCCATAGAATGAGGATTAATCTCGTGAGTTCGGGCTTGAACCCACAACCTTCAGGACTCCAGTCGGAGCCCCACACAGATAGCTATTCAGTATCTCCCTACCTGCCACTTGACTTGACATTCTGCCAAAAATTTCCAATTTTAACCGCAATGCAAACATTTCCAACAATTAATCCCAATGTCCGCGTCACTCTCCCACAAAATTCCCATCCAACAAGTACAAAAATACATATAGCAAAATTATCCATTTAACTACAGCTACATTTACCCTACAATTAACGTCAAAATTACGAAAACCTAATCGTAATCATAACAACAATTATGAAAACATTTTCGACATGTGTTTTTCTCCTCGTGAATTCCGGCAATTGAAGTGTATTGAAGTGCAAGTTAAACAGACACTAAAAAAAAAATTCAATTCATGAACGTTAACCTAATGCCAACAGCCCCCCCCCCCCTCTCCCCCTAACATGCGTACGAGAGATCACGTAATGTAGGCTCGTCGGCGAATGTACCGCAAGACGTGCATTACGTCACTGGTGTTCCTGTTTCATACGAACGGTTATACGAACGATGTAGAGAAAAAGAGGAGTAAACGTTCGAGAGAAAGAGAGAGAGAGAAGGAGAAAGAGAGAGAGAGAGAGAGAGAGAGACACCCTTGGCAGAAAGAAGATGAAAAATAATGCAGTAGCCGGACAAAGAGACTAAAACCCGACTAACTGAAGAAAGAGTACGAAGAGTACCCGAAGATGGGAAAGAGAAGGAGGTGTGTATACTATGTGGCGTTGAGGATGCGCTCGTTGAGTTTAGTTGGCTACATAACACAAACTGTCCAGTGGAAATAGCCTCTGGGTCAGCTGGTCGGGAGCCGGGTTCGATCACCTCTTACTGTCAACAAATGTCTCCCATCAATTTTCCGCGAAGAAACTCGTCACAAAAAAAATCGAGAAGAAATCGTCAATGGATGTCACATCTTACGAGTGAATTATCGATAAGTCTAAATTATACTGAGCGCGTGAGGAAAATCACAAAAGCTTTTACAATCGTTGACATTAATTAATTACCTCATTGAGTAATTAATTCGATAGTGAATAGAAATTTTTTTTATCGTTTGTCTTCATTTTTAATCGAATTATTGAAAACATTAGTGGTCAGCAATTTTTCTTGCTTTTCAATATGGTTTGGAAAATTTTCTAACATCTAAGGACGTACTCCAGTATTTAAAATGTACTTATAATTCAAGAAGTACTGACTTAACTTCTTTTATTTTATTTAGCGTATGTTTGCAATTTTTTTATGGAGACGATTATATCAAATTTATGGCCACTTAAATAATTTCAGAAATTGATTTTTTTAATTATCATATATTAATAATAAAAATTATCCTGAAGGTATAATTAATCCCCAAATAATTATTTTGAAAAATCTATTTGTTGGACAACTAAATGCCGAATATTCTCCCACTAAAATTCGCTTTAAATTCTTGTCAGAAGAATTTTTCTTTCAAATTTAAAATTAATCATTTTTCTTTTACCAAGTACTCAATTCAATGAGACCCACTTTTGCATTGTTCTCAAGAGCAATTTCCCCAAATTACCATGAAATAAAATCAAATCAACATTAGAAAAAAAACAGTTCTCATTCAATTTACGGGATTACAATTCGCGTAATAGGTGTGCGTGAGTGTGCCGTCAGTTCCGTTCGTAAGGCATTTCTCGGATAAATCCTCGATACCGAGCTGATAAGAAAAATCATCCTGCCGGTATAAATAATCCCCTCAAAACCATCCTCACCGCAATACCCCTCCACAAATTTACGTGTGTTCTATCGCATTTATATCTACCAACCACAATTTATAGAAAGAGTTATCGCACCGAGAGTTGTAAGTTGCGCTGGACGGTTGCGCGCGATAATACGTAGCGGTAAATCGTTGCATGTGGGCCAGTGTATGGCCAGAGGATTCTCCAGTGCGCGAGAATGCACGTGAATTGAGAGAAAAAAAAAATTACAGCAGATATGCATAATATCAGTGCTTGCTCGCTTATTACTTTGCACAGCGTCGATGTGTATCAGGGCTACGAAGCGCTCTGTGCCCCACGGAGTTACGTCCGGGTTCAGTGCCAGATCGGGCTGGGTAAATAAGCGTCTATGCATAATGCACTTACGCCCTGTGCGTCTTTGCGTGTCTCACTCATCTCTTGATGTTATGCGCATAACGCGAGTTGCGTGATGAATCTAACATCTTGATTTCATGGCTATTCGCCCATTTGCGCATTATGACACGACTTGGTCATTTTTTCAATGTTTTGTATTTTTTGTGAGTGAAATTTTCCTAATTTATTACACGATAAACGATTTTTTTAATGATTTTGTGATTTTTTATTGATGGATAGATTAATAAAAAATTAATTAGACACGACGCGACATCCCTTGCTTTTTATTTTTTACTTTGATCCTTTTGTTTATGAATTACTATTCTCAGAGTTTGTTGTGTTTGGATTATTTGTTTATATCAATTAATAGAAAGAATAATAATTATTAGATAGATTCGCCAATACGCAGAGAGAAGAATTCAATAAAAATTACGTGTTAGTTCCATAATACGGCACTGTTCCGTAATTTTTACGGAATATTGTTTTGACTCGCAGATTAGGGAACTGACACGTAATTTGTATGGTATTTTTCTCTCCGTGTACTTGAGAGACTTAAAATCCAGATTTATGAAAGGTAAGCGTCTAGTATGAGTCCCCCCTAGACTTTAAAATTGAACTTTGGTTAGATATCATGCCTCCACGGCTCCAATGTTCAGTGTGAACCGCAATTTGTGGGGAATAACCATGTTGGTTGCCGCGAATTAAAAAAATACATACCTCCCCACTCTTTGCGCGACCCGAGATCATCGGCGTAGACGTGGTGGTGTCTGGTCCCAAGGATAACACATGTTGGCACAGAATCAGACAAGGCACAACACAAAGATAATGTTAAAAATGATCAGCAATGATTCCTCAAACAGCCAACCCACACAACTCCTCCGACCCTTCTATCGGCAAAAAAATTTATGAAAAATTCTTTTATTGAAGAATTCAATCTCCACGTGTGGGTCAGACTGTCAGAGAGACCAATGAATCACTTTCGCGAGGGGGTGACACTCGGTTCTCACCACGGACACTCAATTACACTTTATCACAACACTTGTCGTCTGCACTTCACCAGTCCGCTGCTCGCTCCTTACGAAACTGAGCCACAAACCAACGAAATAGCTACGACCGAGCCCATGTTTATCAAAGGGAATACCTCAGACACCGTTTGTTTTGAAATTTTTCATTATTCGAAATCGCTATAAACCCACACAAATGATTTCCCCGAAAAGCGGTTATCAGCTTCGACCTTGGGTCATGGAAACTTACATTCTCATCACGCTTCATTAAATTTAATCATTTACCCCGAAAATACTTAACCGTAAATACTTAGGAAACTGTAAAATCCTGATTTACAAAATATTAATTGTGAAATAAAACTAATAAATAACAAAATAATTATATGACTCCTACATTCGACTTATATCACTTTGAAGTTATTAAAAAAATGGCAAAAAAATAGCTGTCAATGTAATAATTTAATGTCTATTTTTTTTTTCAATGACGTCTATTGAATTTATCCACTCACTGCTGAATTATCATTTATGGATAAAAAAAATGAATCGTAAGTCATAATATTAGAAAAATAAAATATAAAAACTGATGGAAAATTAATTTACAAAACTGGAAAAAAAGTCTCCTGTCATAAAAAATTTTGCAACCGGACTTGAAACGTAGAGACATCATAAAACTTGTAATTTCAGTAAGCTCTTCTCTCTGCGTCCGAGATTGGAAAAAAATTAAATAAAGATATATCCGTAATAAATTCACATGAGATATGAATGAAATTCAATTGTTCCTGAAGCCTTTATCAGATCCCATTATTCCCCTTGAATTGCCTTCCCCCCTTCCCGCCCCATTTTGAATATTCCTCCAGGGTGGGCGATAGGATAACGAGGTGAAATAAACCTCCTCAACTCCCAACAAAAACATGCCCTTCACCGCACACGACTTGAAGTAACTGTACTCACAATACAACTAAACACAATCCCCGATGGATTTATCGCACTCAAGTCTACCCCATTGTCCCGTACGGACTTAACACTAGGAACAGCTATTTTATTTTCATTCATCATTCACCATCTCAGCCAATTAAATGTATCAAAACTACCGTTGAAGAGTGTTTTCGAAATAACTGTGCGGATAGATTAGAATAAATCTCCTCAAGTCTCCAGCGGACATTTGAATCACCAAAAGAATAAATCTTTGGAGTTGTGTGAATTTTAGAAATATCCTCGGGTTTATAGTTATTAATTTTTTCAAACCAATGATTGAAAAATAAAAAATGTGCTAATAAAGAGATTGAAGTTGTGGGACGCCGGACGTTTTTAAGAATAAAAAATTGACTCTTTCCCAAGTTTTTATGCTTCCAGACGAAAGATTTATTGCTTAATTACTAAGAGGCAATAATATTCTCTCAGTAGAGTATTCTCTCAGAGTGTGAAAGGGGCTTCCACTGCTGAATCTTTCTCGAATGTGGGTTTCCTCTCAAAGACATTTAATGGCCAGGAAGGATCGGGAAAGAAAAACCGAAGGAAAAAGGGTAGCTTCAGGAGGTGGAAATTATATTGCCCTCTAGAGCTTATAGTAAGCCCGGACCTCAGCCATCCTCAATCTGTGGTAACGTTTCGTACTGTAAAGAACGCCCTAACGGCGTAAAGTCAAACAGAATTTCTAATAATAATTCTTAAACTGTTTTTTTTTTATTTACGCATTTAAATCTGATGGTTTCTTCTGCGTAGAAAAATAAATAAAAAAAGGACATCGATCATTTGCTTGGTTAAATTACCGGGTAAAAAAACCGTGTCCTTGAATCTCTACTTCACATGAGGCGAAAAATTGTTAAACTGTCAAAACTAGTTAAATTGTATATTTTTTGGCTCATATATCAATAGAAATTTTTTGAAATCGAAATAGTATGTTTCGGAACAAGTGAGAAAAATGGTTTTTCGCGAGTGGGAGGTTTATATCACGGCCGGAGGTGAGTGATATAATCTCACGAGGCCAAAACCACTTACTAAAAATATAGTAATTCGTAATTCGTGAAAAAAGTGGTTTTTGACTCGTGGGATTATATCCCTCGCCTTCGTCTCGTGCTATAACCTCCCACTCGCCAAAAACCATTTTTTTTCACTTGTTACGAAATATACTATTCAGTCACTCAACTCAAAGCGGAGAGTGACTGAAAAGTTACTTTTCCGACACAGCGTAATGAAATTGTATATTTCGTAACAAGTGAAAAAAAATGGTTTTCGGCCAGTGGGAGGTTTATATCACGAGCCGAAGGCGAGTGAAAAGTTACTTTTCCGACACAGTGTGATGAAAAATATTTTTCATCTCAATGTGTCGAAAAAGTACTTTTCCGACACAGTGTGATGAAAAATTGATTTCTGTAATAAAATAAAAAATAAAATAATAAGGCAAATGCGTAATAAAAAATAAAATAATAAGGCAAATGCGTTTCTAAATTTCCAGCAACTCACGGGGTACCCTCACCTGCTAATGGAACATTCCGGCCCTCTCCCCTTTTTTTACTATTCAATTCCTTATATTTTTATTTAATAACAATTTCAGAAATTTCGCCACTGCAATTTCCCTGACTGATGGCTACAACACAGAAGATTTTCAGTTTGTAAATTGTATTAATTTTTTAATTTTATTTGAGCAGCGGGATAATACTGGGATCATTTCGTGGTGCGAGTCGATTGTTTCCGTCTCGATGCCGATAACTAACGAGAGAGG
Organism: Psyttalia concolor; assembly: GCA_030522845.1. Lineage (NCBI taxonomy): Eukaryota > Metazoa > Arthropoda > Insecta > Hymenoptera > Braconidae > Psyttalia > Psyttalia concolor. Next base: position 24,233 of record JAPYZM010000854.1, read on the forward strand.
CGCATGCCCGGCAATTTGTCGCACTCGATGTATGCCCCGTCCGTTATGCTATTACGCCGTTCGTTGCCACTTGGGTGCTTGTGTGTTACGCTTTGGTATTTAAGAGAATGATTTAACGAGTCGTTGGGACCCTCCGGGAGATGGACGAGACTGGCCACTTGACTCCGGCAAATATATATATATCTACATATTTTTTCCCGAGGAGGATGTTTACATGGGACGGGACTTGTTTGAGTGCTGTACCGAGAGTTCCGGGGAAGAGCGCTTTTTTGTTTGACGATTGTTTTGCGGGGGCAGGGGAGGAGGAGGAGTTGACAGAAGAAATTAATGAACTTTTTAAATAGGAAGAAGGTATTGAGTGAAATATGTGTGAAATTAAAAGACCTCGTTTTTCAAATTTTCTATTAATTTTGCAGGAAATAATTTTTTGCTCACGGGAATTTACTGGCAATTGTTAATCGCAGAAAATCCACTTTTCCCCTCTTTTCGAAACACTATACGAATGTCTATAACTGAGCAATTAATTTTCTTAATCCGTCTCATTAATTGTTTTTGATTTTGAGGGAGAGGGATATTTGAAATTTTTTTTTCTAAATTCAAGCAATAATTTTCTTGAATTTTCAACTGATTGAAAATTCCGTTGGAGGCAACGTCGAATCTTGGCAATAATCTTGAGAATTTTTAATGTCATTATAATTTCAATAGCAAACTGATACGAAAAATTCAATTATCTTGAATTTTTTAATTAAATACGAGCTTTCGCGAACCATTTAATCCTGAATTGCGTTGAAATTCAGAAAATTTAAATTTTAATAATCGTAACTTAATTTTCAATAAGATTTAGTCAATAAAATTGTCAATGCCATTTTAACAGCGTAAAGTTTCTTCATCAAAAGTAATTTTGTCTCTGAGAACAATTTCCAAAAAGTCCCCCCGAATTCGCAAACAATTTGCAAAAAAAAAACAAATTAACCCCTGATTTCCCCTCAGCTCAATTACCCTTCCCCCCGTTAATGGATCCCCCCCCCCCGCCCCCGAGGACCTTAAAAAAATCCTCGGGACGATGTCAAAGTCCACCACAATGGAATACTGATACCGCCAGCTTCACTCCGTCTCAACCCATTACCCCATTCTCTCCTTCCAGCTTTTTGTCCTTCATGTAATGTGCAAATCTCGGTTCAACGATCTCGTCTCCACTTCGGCCTTCCGCGTGGGAGTTTTCGTGCCGACCCTAATCTCGAGACATCGCCCGGCCTTTTTTACGTGTACAATTCTTTTTCCTTTCCTCCTTCGTCCGCCAATTTCACTCACTCTCTCTCCCTCTTTTCCTCCGTGAAAAAGGGAAAGTAGATGGCACCCGAGATTACTCCCGATGTTCGAATAAAATTTTTCGACATTTTGCTTTTTTTTTTATTGTTTTAGGCAGGGGGTGAGTGACCCCCGAGAGTCCTTGAACAGATCTGATTTGCATTTGTCGACTCACGTTGTTTGCACGTCATGTAATACTCATCGCAAAAAATCAATGCCAAATTGTTGCGGTTAAATTTCACTCACGGAGGGAAATATAAATAGTTAGTATTCACAGAGAAATTTTTCCGCAAAAATTACGGTTTTGGTGGATAATTGTATTGGGTTTTGGCCGTTTGCAAAAATTACTTACCCCCACAGTAAAATTTTCACATTTTCAACAAAAATTATAAATACGCCTAGATAAATTTTAATAAACAATAAATAAATTTGACGGGGCAGTTGGGCAATTTGTCGTAGAACTAGATCAATTTTATTGAGTAGTCAACAACAAATTCTCCCCACATCCAGATAATTTTTATTAAGTAGTCAATTTTTCCTGAGCCGACAGCTCTGGATAATTGTTATTAAGCAGTCAACAACACCGAAGAAAACGCCCGAAATTCTAAAAAAAAACTTGTTTTGAATTTTTGTCAGAAAAATATTTGATTGGCAAAATTTTTGTCTCAGTGAAATTTTACGGAGCAATAATTCCGCGAAAACTCTCGGTGCAGTAAAAATTAGAAAATTAACTCGGCCAATTCAGTTTACAATATCGTAATTTTCCAGGGGATTGACATATAAATTACGGGGAGCTCCGGAAAATTTTTCCAAGCTCAAGAAAATATACGGAATTTTTACTGAATATTTCTCAGTAAATAATATTTCAAACAAGCGATGGTTTAAGGGTTTTTCCGGGACTGAAGGAGGGAGGACGCTGATTTGTCGAGCATTGTTTCCTCAGGAATTTCACGTGTGGGAAGATTAAATGCTGTAAATGGTTTGAATGAGCAAATCTCAACTCCACATCCCCCCTCCCCCCACCCAGGCTCAAGAGTCATTGCTCGAGAAGCCGAAAGCCCCATCTGTCTAACGTCTCTTAACGGGTTTTACAGCCGTTAGAATCCTCAATTGCGCAATATCGTAGGGATAATATGGATGAAATACGGAGAATTCATTCAATTGGAGGAATCAATTTGTCGGAGAGGTGGAGGTATTCATTATCATTCAAGTTTATGGTGAATATTTAATGGCGTGGATTTTTGAACGACGTGCGAAGAAAGAAATTGAAGAATTGCGTGATCACACGAAAGAGTAATAGTTAATGCGAGAACCCGGGGGAGGGGGGGTTAGATGATGATATTTAAGGCTTTCTAGCAATTTATAATTTTTTAGCGACAGAAAGATGAGAATTTTTCTATTTATTTGAGCTTTCAATGAAAACTAGAATTTTTCCATTACCAAATAAAAGGAAAATTTTGAATAGTTTTATTTGAAAATTCCTCAATTTTATTAACTTTAATAGAATAATTGAACTGAAATTTACAGTTTTCATTGAATTTTTTTCATGATATTTTGAATTCCAAAATTTCCTCATTTTATGACTTCTAACGAAAGGTAAATTTTCGAAAATTGTGCGCATTGGAACGAAATTTTTACGCGTTAGTCTATAAAAAGTTGTTATAATAAACCAAATTAAACAGAATATTCTTTCCCCCATTAAATTAACGATTGACGATAATTTGAAAATCACCCAGAATAAATTCTCGCCTGAAATCCTAAAAAATAAATTTTGAAATTTAAAATTTTGTGAATGAAAGTCTTGGAAATCGTTTCTCGTAATAAAAAAGTCACTTCTAGATTTAATACGCCCCATGAACATATTTTCCTAGGGATTATCTATATTTAATCCCGAAAAAGCGTAAAAATTTGAACAATGTGAACCCGAAAAAGAAATCTCACCGAGAGAAGCCCTTAAATACCCAGGTACAATCCCACGTGGAGTCAACTCGGGGTCATTGTCCCGTCCCCCGAAGTTATTCCGTAACATGACGTAACATAGCTTGAAAAAAAATTTCATAAATGCAAGTCACAAGTTAACATTGAAAAAAAATTGATATTGAAAGTTGCCTCGTAAAAGTGTTTTTACGCTTAACTGTCAGTTAATTGCGATGGAACGGGGAAGTGTTTGGTTGACTAAACGAAATAACTCGGGGCATCAGCAGAATTGAATGAAGACGTCAGAGAAAACGTGCAGGAAAAAGGTGATTCATCAGTCGATTGGAGGAGACGATGATGTCGATGCATTCGGATCAATGTCCTCTCTTGAATTCTCATAAAAAGCTAGATCGCGGCCTCATTGGTTTGCAAATATCTCCGAAACCACTATATTTAAACGAAAGTGACAATAGATTCAAAATTTGGCATTTACGTTTCCAAATTTTCAATTAATCGCAAATTTTCGAAAATGGACGTCGCCAATAGTTTCAAAAGCTTTCCCGTCCAGTTGGCAATAAACTATTCAATAGGGAATATCAAAGAAATTTTCCCTATTGAAATCACAAAAATTCAAATAAATATATTACTAAATTTTTCATTGACTGAAGATACTGCGTAATTTGGTATTGACTATTCAAATTTCGATTTCAATGCGACTTCTCAAATTCTCGTTACCGTAATTTCAAAAATTTCGAATTTCCTTCACTCTTCCATAAAAATCTGAATTCTCAATGTACCAAATAAATAAAAATATTTTCAGTCTTAAAATTATCCACTCAAATTATGTAAATCAATTTTTTCCCGACGGTAGTCAAAAACTTTTCCAATTCTTTTCATTTCAATAAAAAAAATCTCAGATTTCAATCTTTAATCATAACCCAAACGCTCCAAACGCGGGCAATCCCATACGCAGTGGAATGACTTCCTCATTTTTCAAAATTCAATCCAATGAATTCAATTAAAAATCAGAAAAACCTAATCAAATCAATCATAAAAATTCCGACGAAAAAAAATCAAATAAACTCTTCCGCCGATTTTTTATAATTTTTCCGAAACTAAATTGTCTCCAACCGTTGAGCTACTTTAACCCGTCACGACCGGAGACCCCATGACGTCAATTCCTCCAGATCAACGTCCTCACTCCAATCATAATCGAAAACTGCCATACATAACATCAAGAGATAGCACATCACGTGTCTCGACTGCATCTGTGCGTTATATTACGTCGGTCACGTCCCAAGGCCCGTGACTTTGAACTCTGTCTTGCTCGATGACTCCCTCTTTCTCCTCGCACTCTTCATCAAGCCGACAGGGAGGGGGGAGGGGGGAGGGAGGCAATAATGCCCTGCGTAACGTAACACGACACAAGGACGCGAGATCTCCAATCCCCTCATTATTACCGGCACTTCCAGAGTCAGTGGTACACCTGTTAAATGTTTCCTCCCCCCCCCCCCTCCTACGGTCCGATTATTTTTCCTCTCACTCTCTCGAATTTCGAGTTCACTGAAGTTTCTGCATGATTAGATAGTTTTAATCATTCCCCTCTGTTACTTCCGGTTCTCTTTGTGGGAGACATTTTAGTGAAGACTTTTATTGAATTTTTTTTCCCCGTCTTCAACCGTCGGTTAATGCTCTTGTAATTCAATGCCAGTTTAACTGAGCCCGCGGAAGGCTACAGTGACACGCGATTCAGCTCTTCTTTCATTAACGTCAATATTAGATGATGAGAAATATTTGTTGATTTGAATTGGGAGTTTAATTTTCATATCAAGAAAGGGAATTTCTACAGCGTTTCACATTTCTGTGACGTTACAGGAAATTATTGGATGGGATTTGGAAGGGGTAGGGTGAGCGCCGGTATTATTTTTAATATAAAATTGAAGAGATTGAAGAAATTTTTTGTCTGAAAAAATTGGTAGTCCAGACCGGGAGTCGAAGTCGGGACCTTCCGATTATGCGTCGGGTGTTTTTTCCGACTGAATTATCCGGCTTCTAGCCACTTTTTCGGTTCACATTTCTTGGGTAGTCAGTGGATTTTCAAAATTTTATTATTTTAATTGGGATTTAAGGCCCGGGTGTAATAGTTCGTAACCTCGAAATCGCCGTCACTAATTGCAAGAAAAACAATTATTAAATCATGAGCAAACCTCATTTTCTGCAGGTTAGAAATTAGATCTACTGATGATTTGATCAGTATTTTGGTTTTTCTTTTTTTTTGCATCTAAAACTGCCACAATTAGCGAAGATTAAAGAATAAGTTGAACCAACCGACGACGGTGGCCGAGTTGGTTAAGGCGCACGGTCGGACGGCGGAGCCCGCGTGGAGCGGGTTCGAGTCCGGCTTGGGGCATGGGATTTTTAATCTCTCGGAAGCCGTCGAGCGGGAGTCTAGACACCCAAGAATCCTTGGAGGAAAAGTTTCCCCGATGAAGCTTGTGGATGAAGCTTGCGGTCGGCCAAGGTTTTCCATGGTTTCCCTTGGTCACCGGGAGAGTCTGTACATGGAGTACAGCTCCTGGGGTACAATGCGACATGGTTGGAGAGGAAGCCGTCCCATGATATCGCAATTGTAAAAAGCCTAATCGTCTATATATGGATAACAAATAACAATAAAAAAAATAATTTGAACCATTCACTTCTATTAATCGATGGCGACAATTGTCCGAAGATTTCTCAATTCCTTCAATTATGAAAAATATCTAATTACTCAGGATCACTCGCTGGAGAGATGAACGGTTGATGAGTATTATTATCGACATTATAAGTGAGACTTCCCGGGAATACAATACTTTTCCGTTCTGCAATTGAGGATAGAGTGAGAAATAAAAGTTAGATGCTGGAACAAAAAGCTTGGAAAAAAGGTAGGCAGAACGGCGGCTCTACAGTTAAATTTTTTGGGAGGGTCCCCGGACGAGTGAGCACACATAGCCGGATCCGAAGGCACCTGCGGTCGACGACCCACGGTCCCATGGGCTATCGAATACCACTCTTTGCCTTCTCTCGACGATGCCCAACACGGTGGAAACACACAGCCGGCGACAATGACGAGCGCGTAGGAATGTCACCTCGCGCGTTTATAACCGGACTCGACGAAAATTATTTAGCCAAAAATACGCGGATGGAGTCGCGAAATAAATATTGCATGAGTTATGAATGCGAATGAAGTCGAGATGCGGACAGGGAGCTCTCGTCTTAATACAAGTCTTTGAAGTATCTTTATGAGGATCATTTTAAGACGAAGTGTCAAAAGAACCTCTTCCGCGAAATTTAGTGAGCGTTCCGAAAAATTTTTAACAATTTATTCAACTTCTTTTGGGATAACAGCCGAATTAATTTTTAGAAAAATCCTTTTGGATGAGTAAATTGAATTATCTAATTATCTTAATCCGATAATATACTATTTTAATATTTAGAGACATCCCAGTCTCAAATAAAATTGATTCTAAAGATTTTAACTCGAGGCTTTTGAAAGCCTCAAGTTAAGACTGTCAAGTTTTTCGAAAATCTCAATTTGAGACTGAAAGATATCGCCTTAACAGCATAATCCCCCAACCTCATGGTCTCAATTAAACCTTCAACAGTAATAAAACCATCATATTTGACTTATGGCGTATTATCAAATCAAATAAAAGTCGCCGAAGAAAGCGGAGAATCTCAGCCAATAGTGCCATCTGAAAACAGCTGGTGAGTTGTACACAAGACCCGGGAGTTCAATGACTGAGGATGGAGAAGCCTCGGGCAATACTCGAGCCCCTCCTCCCCCGCCCCCTATAAGTGATCCCCTCTCCCATGGTCATCATCCAGCAATTCTGATCGCCAGAATCTGTGTGTGACTCACAACTAAACAACGGGTGTCGAATTACTCGCTGACGTTCTCCATAAAACTGTCAGCTACCACCTAAACTTCTGATGTTCGCCTCCCCCAATAAAACACGTGTTGCAAATAAATCAAGCAAATTGAGGTGAATTCGCACGAAAATATATTCACTATTGCAGCGCATTGCGGCCATTGTCATTAATTAGGAATATTAGCAGGTTATCCAAGCATTTTCACCTAATTGACACGGTTGCTGTGGGCTTAATGGACATGTGGCACGTACACGTTTATTAGGTACATCAATTACCAGAGATTTAATTTGTACTTTCGAAAAGGGGGGAAATTCGTGTACACAAAAAACCATTGCGTTATTACGCTATTTGTTCCATTAACCGGTGATTATCACCTGTTCAAGGTAAGTTGTTGATTAATTTATGGAAGCTTGATTATTTTATTTGCAATTGAAATTTAATAGTGAGTACTGAATGATGCACGGTTATTCTAGTCACTCAATAGAATGTAAAAATTTAATTGATCCGTTCACGTTATCTTATTAAATTATTATTAATTTAAATCTCAAACTGAGTGAGTGACATTACTCATGTGCACTGAGATGAACATATAATTTAGTAATAGCTCCTTTTTCATAAAAACATGTCTTGCCAACACTGTCTGCAACCCCTTCAGACAAAGGATATTCTAAATAAAAAAAACAATTTTTCCAAATCCCCAAATTTTTCACGAAAAAGATAATCCCCCATTTCTGTCGATTTCGTTCGGCGAAATAATGAAAAATTCATAACTTCCGGAAAGTGAAGTGGTGCCGATCATTGCAATTTTAATTTCCCTCTCCACTCGTTCCCAGAACGCTACGTTTCCAGGAAGAAATCATCACCATCATCATCATATGAGCTGACTTCAGCTGCACCATTCGAGATGTAAAAATTGATGGGACGAGGATCGAAAAAAAATCCCTTGCCCTCCGTCGAAGGAGAGAGAGAGAGGGTTACGCCCTTCGTACCCAGCGATTTATGCCGTCATAAAGATGAGAATGTCGAAACCCGAAACTACAGAGCAAGAAGGATGGCTTCCTGATGAGGGTGTTGGATGGACGAGGAGGCTGAGAGGGAGACGAAGTGGATTCACTTCGTCTCCCTCGTACAGCAGCCGAAGTCAGTTGTAACGGTATAACTAAACCCTTCTTGCCCAGCAATTTGGGTACATCTTCTCATGGACTTCCGGGCAACGTCCAACGCTGGGCCCTCGCATCTCAGCCGAAAGTTGAATTCACTCGTTGTGATTTTCGAGTGATTGCTTATTATTATGAAGCGTCAGGTACAAATTGATCGTTTGAAAAATTGATTTCAGCACAATTGAAGGCACAAAAGTTATCTCGACGTTTATTTCTTTCATTCTCATTCCATATATTACTCGTCATTTCTGATAGTTCTGTGGGGGCATTGAGGGGAGTGGTTGAATGAAGAAATTGAACTCATTATTTTTCAATAATTTCTCGGAATGCCATGAGTCAAAAGCCACTTTTTTCACGAGTTACGAACAAAATTTTTCATCGCAATGTGTCGAAATAGTATATTTCGTAACAAGTGAAAAAGGATGGTTTCTGGCGAGTGGGAGGTGTATATCACGAGCCGAAAGCGAGTGATATAATCCCAAGAGTCAGAAACCACTTTTTTCACGAGTTACGAGCATAATTTTCATCACGCTGTGTCGAAAAAGCAGTTTTTCGACACCTTGAGATGAAAAACATTGTTGGTAACACGTGAAAAAAGTGGTTTTTGACTCGTGGGATTATATCACTCGCCTTCGGCTCGTGATATAAACCTCCTACTTGCCAAAAACCATTTTTTCTCACTTGTTACCAAATATACTATTTCATCACGCTGTGTCGGAAAAGTAACTTTTCAGTCACGGTCTGCTTCACGTCGAGTGACTGAAAAGTGCTTTTCCGACACATTGAGA
>JAPYZM010000855.1:0-40754 GCA_030522845.1 Psyttalia concolor
CTAGTTCAGAGGGAGTTCTTAATTTCACGATAAATGTGCATTTATCCAGTTATTTATTCAATCTCAAACAATAATAATAATAACAATTATATTATATATCCTATATAATAAGAGAGAGGCATCGAGAGTCTCGAATGAGCACTGGAATCGCACTCGAATGAAACCTCCAATGCTTATCGATTTCATGAAAGTTGAATTGAAGGCTCTGGAAGTCGAACTCGACGGGAAACGGGCGCGAAATTCAAATCTTCTTCTTTCAAAACTGCCCCTTTTCTTAATCTAACGGGCAGAGGACTTAAGGAAAGACAGCCGTCGGCATTTGGTTTTGAGGTTTTTTAAAATTTTTATTCTTTTTTTTATTACAGGAGATTAAAATATTTAAGTTCTTTTTGAATTTTTTTTATTTCATATTTTTTGTTTCTTATTTTTTTTTCTCTTTAGATATAACAGCAATTACAAATATATTTCAATATTTTCACCTAATATCGTGTGTATACACATCACATATTTTCATTATCTTATGTAAATCATTTGTTTCGTTTTTATTTGCCGTGTTTAAGTTTATGTACATGACCTACAGTTTTTATTCGCTTCTGCTCACCGGATTTGAAGTTCAACATAATTTAATCAGATTTAAACAATTGATATCTGTATTTTGCATTTTTTTTTAATTGAAAAAAGGAGAACAAACGTATAGTACAATTGTAGAAAAAAACTACTTGACTCTTTTTGTTATTTTTTTTTCTTTGAATTCTCATAAATTCTCAACTTATTTATTACAATGTCTAATATCGTGCCTCTACTCTCTATTCTCACATTCCCTCACATTTCCATTATTCCATTAGCAATTTAGCGAAATTTCAAGAAGAAAACGAACATTCACTGAAACATTGTTAAACCCAATGAATAATGACAATTGCATAACAATTGAATTAAAACAGTAAAATCAGATCAGAAGATCGTGCGATATATTGTCTTCCTGGAGCCTCGCAGACTGTTCACGATAAATCTTATAATATATTCGAAGTCTGCAAAGAATTTGTAAAGCACAGAATGAGTCCAGTTAATTAATCCAAATGAATTTCTTCATTTTCTTTCTCCAAATTTATCTCACCGATTTTATTGACAAAGTTCTCAGCTTTTGCGCAATAATTTTATTATTAAAATCCCTAGACCTCAATTATGCTGTACAAAATGTTAAACGGAGACATTAAAACTGAAATTCTATTCTTTTATTTATAAAATTATTACGACTGACAGGTCTCAGGGATTTTTCCAACAAAATCAACGAAAGACTGATCAGATTTCGGCAATAAATTCGCAAATTAATTTACAAATAAATTATCGCCTCCTCTGCTTCACTCCTCCACTACTAAATATGACACATAAAAAAAAAAAACAAACAAAAAGAACGCGTACGGATTGATAAACAAATAAGTTGTCACCGGACTCAATGTAATTTCATGATTCAATATCTCATAGAGATCCTTTCAATTGATGACTAAAAAAAAATATATATAATTTATCCGAAGACCAAACTGATTTACTTTTATCGATAAGTCACTGATGCCAATGAAAATATATACTCATAAATAATATCAATCATCAACCATTAAAAGGGGATTCATCATGAATCATTTAAAACGTACAGTGGAACTCAGAATTAAAAAAATATATATTGCAGCCTTTTTTTTTTTCCCCTCTTACTTTCCACCGCTGAAATTTTCCATTTGATTTTCACTTCAGAAAATTCATTACAACGACCAAAAAAATTAGCTGGAAAATTAATTAATTCATTTATCTCCTGGCGCCAGATGGAAAATCAAATAAACAATTTAGCTGCCGCAGATAATTCGTTGAGTTGGCGTGCAGGTGTTTTTTTTTTTTCTCTTTTTCAATTAATTTATCTCATGCTGTCGACTGTGTCTCTACCTAACAAGCACATTGCACATTTTTAATGTTCTCCCATTTGTTTTTCCTTCACTCGGATACAATATTTAATTTTTTAATGGTAATATATAGTTTTTGAAATTGTTTTACGTATCTCTCTCACTCCATCGGCGGAACGAAAAACCTCTTCTCACGTATTTTTTACAGCTCGTATAAATTTGTTTAGACATTTTTGTTTATTTAGACTTGTGTGGATTTTTTTTTCTCGCTTTGTTAGATCCAATATAATTTATTACAACTGGAGAACTACGGCAGCTATTTTGATAGTAGAACACTTATGGTTGTCTTTTTTTTTTTCGCTCAATTTTTCCAACAATTTTTTTTTTTTCCAAACAGAGTCTTTATTTATTTTTGTATTAATGTGGTAAAACGTAATAAGTCGATTGAATTGTCTGGGTGAGCAGAAAATGTCGGAAAATGTCTACAGAAAAGTCTGCATTTTTCAAAAGTTGAATTAGAATTTTTTTTAATTAAAAAACATCAGTAGAACAAAATTTATTCCGTTGGGATTCCCGAGGTTGAGAAATTGTTGTCGCAGAGTGACAAAACGACCGGAAAAATTAGAACCGAATGTTTCTGTAAATTTCTTTCCACGCGCGCCCCAACTCGAATGAATAATCTATTTTATAATAATAAAAAAGGACAAATTATTACGTTCCCCACGTCTAATACAAATCTCCGGAGAATAAATTACTGAGTTCGACAGAAACCGGCGCTCTCGTTGTCGCGTTATGATATTTTTTCAATTTCCAAGATTTTATATATTTTTTTTTACATTTTCTTTTTTATAATAAACCTCAAGTGCTAATGAATGAATTGAAAAGAGCGATATAAATAAAACGTGATCGAAAGAAAAAAAAAAACGAAAATTACGTATTAATTATTCACGGTATTCGATACTCTGTACACGACTAATTAATAAATATGTATACATATATTAAATATCATAAATATATCGTATATATGTATAGATATTTCATAAGATTCATAATAATATTAATAACAATTACAATGAGGGTCATAAATAGTAACTTGTAAAACGTGTACCGGGTAGAGTTAATTGTGACAGATCAGCATTTAAAAAATTTCTCTCGGCTGTATTTTGTTGATTGTAGGGTATTTCAACAAACAATTGCAGGTAGAGTCTGCAATTTGGCCGATTGCGGTAGAATTTTGATTTAATATCGTGACTTACGTTAACCAATGAGGTCGTTGTTATTGTTTTAATAGTCCCCATACGGTTCCGAGATCACTTGTCGTTAGGACAGTCCAGGGGCTGCTTCCCTGCTGAATAATCTAATCGATATGGCGCTGAAATGAAATTGACAAGTTCATTAGACAAGACGAGCTGATTGTGATGATGATGGATCAGGTAGATCATTGGACTATTCGATGATATAAACCAATAAACTCCTTAACCTCAAAATTTGTCTACTTAGCCTCACCTCTCTTCGTAAGATCCTCCATTGTCTGATCCTTGCAGTCGCCCGGATGATGGCTACTGCTGCCACAATTGTAGCACGAGACCTTGGTCTGCTGGACGGTGGCCGTGAAGGGGACGACCGGTGCCGGTGGCATGTAGCTCTGTTGCGTTGGCGATGGAACGACAACAGTGACTGTCGATGATGGCATAGTAGCAGGTGGTGGAGTGCCACCAGTGGTTGGTGGAGGATAAGGGAACATAATTTCCCCATTGGGCTGAAAGTTGCCAGGATAGCTAGGCCTGTAGCCCGGAAAACTGGGATATAATCCAGTGTTAGGCCTCAGTGAGACACGCCCAAGAGGAAGGAACGCCATCTGCGAGTGTCCGGAGACAGGAAAAGCCGAGACACACGGAACCATATTGACTGTTGGTGTTCCATTGTTCATGTGATTTTTGTGTCTCATCATGTGGCCCTTCCTGTGCTTCGGTCGTTCATTCATCTGCTGGGGATTGCCCATTTCCCATTTGCCAGTGCCACCCTGGTGTGACATTATTGAGCCCTGATTGTGCTCAGGATTCATTGGGTTGTAACCATCACTGCTGGCTGGTGTCGTTGTTGTGGCAGTTGCTGTTGTCATCACAGACGTTGGGACCATCGACTGACCCCCGAGGCTCGTTGACGACGGCAGTGTAGCACCTGGGGCAGACATTGATTTTTGTAATAAATAAATTGCCGGGAATTATAACAATAAATTAGAATACAAAAAAACTAGACAAAGTGTTCTTCATTTACTCTCGCCTTTTGTTCTAAAAACAATTTAGATTGATAGGAATTGTTTATGATCATGTAAGTCTAACCTGGAGTCATGGACGACGTTGTACTGGAGCCTGTCGACGTTGGTGAGCTAATGACAGTTGTCGTCGTATTGGGATTGATCCAGGGAGCTGCCGGTGGTGTTTCTGGTGGTGATCTGCTACCAGTGCTGTCTGAACTGCTGCTCTGGGAGCCCTGACGACTACTGTCGTCCAGTCTAAGTGTCTGAAGGTGGGTCAGACAGTAGACATGCTGGGATGGACACCTGGTGAAGCGTGTCTCCATACCGGAGACGGGAAAATAGGCGTAGCAGGGATTCTGGGCTGGGTGGAGGGCGGGAGGTGGTGTTGTATACATCTGGGGTATTTGGGAGTGATCGAGGGGGGGCATTGTTGGATATCTCCTCATACCTCCGATTGTGTGATTGCTGTTGTGATGGTGGTGGTGATGGTGGAGCATTGGCTGGTAGAGATCGGGAAGTGGTTGGGCCACTGGCGATGGCTTCATTGCATTCGTTTCGCTCAGCTGGTCTGAGGGCTGACCTACGTCGCTGTCCGGCGGTGGTAGCGGCGAGGGCGGCGGTGGGTGGTGCAGGGAGACTGATGAGTCGGATGACTTCTTGTCGGCCCCCTGACTTGAGAGACCATTTGTCGTTTGACTTCTCACGATATTTCGCAATTGTCCCACTGCATTTGGCGTCAGGCCCAAATCCCTCAGGTCCTCGTCGCTCAATCTTCTGATCTCTTCGTGCGAATAGTTGGGTAGATTTCCCTTGAAATTAGGCAACTCCTTTCCACTCTCCCTGCCAGAATCCCCGCCAACAGAGGCACGCAATCGTGGTGGTGGTGGTTGTTTACTGGATTTATTATCAATACTAGTTGCTGTTGCAACATTGACACTATCACTGCTGCTGTGCCTTGTGTAAGTCATTGATGACTCTCTCGTTGGGATCCTCTGACTAGGAGCACTTCTGCTCGACACCATGTGGCTACTACTCGTGCCAGAATTGGTGGCAATATTTGATTGACTGCTGGACGTGACAGTGGCCATTGAACTCGTCAGCTGTGGACTCTGCTGGCTGGACATGTCCTTTCTCTCCTCATACGTCCATCTCTGTGCATTGGCATTATTTCGCCGGCTCATCGGTGAATTACTACGACTTGGTGATCTCGATTGTGAGGGTGAGGACTGCCTGGAGACCAGGGGCGATGTCGGATAGCCGGGTATCTCAGTGGGATATATCATTTGATTCATTGGGGTCATCATCACAGTCTGATTTTTCCAGGGAGCCATTGGGCTCACTGCCGACGGAAAGCCGAGGGGCAAATACTGGGGAGTCGAGCCGCCCATTGACATTTGATCACTGTCTGGAGGCATACATAGACCTGGTGGTGGCATTGTTAATCCTGGTGGGACACCACTCATTATTGGCTGCCTCAGCTGGACCTCCGGTGGATACTGTGGCAGGGGGGATGGAGGCATTACACAATTCCCTGGCATCTCAACCGCTCCCTCCAGGCGATCGTTCGGAACTACAGCTGATACTTGAGGACTCAGGGGAGCCTCCTCCTTCTGCAATTTCTCGAGAATGTCGCCGACCCTCCTCTTCTGATCAAAACTAAACGAGGGATGATAGTGCGCCATTGTGTACAGCAACAGTAGCTCCTCCAGTGGTTGCTCATCCTTCTGCTCCTGATTCAATGTCCCACCACTCAGGATACTCTCGATCTCCTGATCCTCGAGGCTTGCCAATATCTTGTAAAGTATTTCAGCGCACGAGTAATTGCAGCCGTGCAGGAGGGAGATGTACAGTATGAGCTTCCGTCTTGTTCTCGTGTCAGAGACACCGAGTGTTGACAATTCATTGATATCAGATGAATTATTAGCGTGATGCTCAGTATCACGCAAATGATTGTAATCTCTTCTTCCTCTGTCCTCAACGTATGTACCCAAGTACCGCACTTCAAATGGTAAACACATGTTGAGCAGATTGCACATTACATCAATACGGTTATGACTGGAATGGAGAGAATTTTATTTTTAGTTATTGTTGGGGGAATTGAATTCTGCTAGCTCATCTCTAGGTTTTTTTCAGCTGGTGGTGGTGAGGGGGAGCCGGGGGATGGAGGAGAAGGCACTGGAGGCGTTGGAGATTTTTTTTATATTTGTCGGAGTCTAGGGAAAATGGCAGGGATTTTTGGGACTTTTTCCAATTATTTTTGGGTCATAAAAGAATTCTAGGACTTTCCGGAACTCCAATAATTCGGGATAATCGGCAGGCTTCACTGGCCGCTTCATCAAATGCTCAACCCAACCCAGAGCATAAGCATAAATATGTAGACATTAACGTATTGAGTGGTTAAATGATAATAGGAAAAAAAATTAACGAGTTTCCTAAATAAAAGAGCGGAATAACTTGGGAAAATAGTCTTGAGACTAGTCGTTCTGCGCCAAGTGAAAAAATATATTTTTCTTTTCAACTACGTCTGCAAATTATTTGTTTATTAATATTTGCAGAGACACTTGACTATTTTATTTAGCTCATCTCCTGGGTGTTTTTTTTCGGAATCATTAAATTATCGGGAGTTACAGTTAAACCGTTGCCCTCGTATTTTTGGATGAATGAGGATCTATTTGTTCAAGAATTATCCCCTGATGTATTCTCGCGAATTGAGCCCGGCTTTGTTTAATTGTGTTAACAATCCTCGATGTTTCATCGGGATTTACCTGGGGATTGGTCGAGTGAATGTGCCGAGGATTAAGGAATTATTAGAGCATTTTGCTGTTAAAAAATGGAGGCCAGAAAATGAGAGAGTATGAGAGATTTTTATCTACAAAATGATAATGAAGTGCAATATTTAATAATACTTCAATGAATTATCTCAGTCGTTAATTGATCTGAAGCTCTCGAGGGACAGAAGTGAAGACCATGGAGACTCGACAATAGAATTGAGAGTCCTAGTATCCTAGATATCTAATTATGGAAATAATTCTGGAACTACTGAGTCCAGAGGCTTTCAATTATCTCTCTCTCTCTCTCTCTCTCTCGAAAAAAAAAAAGCAATAAAAGCAACAGTCCCTCGGCAAGTGGATCTCCAGGCTCGTTTGCTCAAGTCTTATCGTCTGATCTTAGCTCACAACTTCTGATTTTTGTCATTATCCTCATAATTCTCGGCATTCAATCGAGATTTATGTAATGAAAGACCGAATGAATTGAGCAAGGGGACTCGGGAGTTATGGAAATGGCTCTCGGGAATTAGGAGTGAGGATGACAAAGACAATAGTCCAAGGGGACGTTGGCTGAAGTTGTTGGATATCAATCGAGTTGTGCAGGTGAAAAATCAACGAGTGGTGGGAGGGCAAGGGGAGGGACGCGCGGGGGAGGAGGAGGGAAGGCACATATATATATCCCACTTATGGAGCAATTCTGTATGTAATAATTACCTGGACAGATTCCGAAACCATGATTCCACGTTCTCCTTACACACCATTGCCAGACAACATTGATACCACTTGGGGCGAAATAAGCGCCGATGCGGGACAACTTTGGCGCCTCGACAAATGCTCGTAAAATTCGGTGTATCGGTTAATATGTATGTGTTGTCTTAATTCCTCGTCGACATTAAATAATGAATATTACAGTGCTAACGGTTATTGAACTTATCTTTGGACGTATTGTATTACTGGATGACTTGTGAGCTTTGTTTATGGATTAATTTGTTGATATTTAACGTTAATAATCACGAGAAAATTGTTACTGTCCCTTTATGGACCCACACGACATGGAGAAAATGTACAGGACAATGAGCACAGAGTAATGAGAGTTTGGGAAGGTGGTGTAGTTGGTTGGGAGGGGATGCACGGCTTTCATGGGAATCCAAACGATGGCGACCCCTTTCACGCACTCGCGAAGCTCGATTATCGACTGGAGTGATGGTCGGTAGTGCAGGGACGGCCATTGGCGAGAATATTTACGAGTTTTTGTCAGTAGGTGGCAATGTCAGTGCTTGGGATAATTAAATAATTGCCTTTGATTTTTTAATTGTCGTTCCAAAAGGGAGACTTCTCTTTTTATTCACTAACGACGCCAATTATTCAATTCCTAATCGAGATCCCATTAAAATTAAAGAGCTACAACTATTCATAGCCAATTCGTCGACAATTGTCCAAGTCCTATCCAATATCAACTGGTCCCCATCGAGACCTGTTGTCCTGGTGAACAATCAGAAATCGATTGAATTCCGAATAATTGCAAATATTGTTTTTATTGATCCGTACCACCTAGAGCCCGTCGTCCAAAAAGTTCAGTCAGAAAATATGAATCTAATTAATCCCCTAAGATACAAAAGAAAAAAATCTAAATTTAAAATCCCTTAAAACTGTTTAAAATACCATTACATGAACACCATGAAGTCAGTCACAAATCTCATCTCTTCTTGGGAGAGAGATTGATACTATCGCTATTATCCCGACTGATTCCCGAAGTGGAAGTGCTGGTGGGCTTGTCACTGCTGGAATTCGAGTTCTGAATATTGGGAGTGGATGTTCTGGCCTTCATTAGTACAGCCCTCTCGGTGCTCTTGCTGGCCTCTCTGATGGCTATTGACGAGACATCGCTGAAGTCCAGGAGTCCACTTAGCGGTGATTTACCCCTGTTCTTTTTAACTGGTGACTTGATCCTCCTCATTGTGGTTAGAGTGACATCAGAGTTTGAGGAAGGGCTCAAGGCACTGGCCTGATGTGTCCTCTTGTAGGTAGTAATAGCCCATTCCATTCGACACTCCCTCAATTGATTCACCACGCACTCCGGTGGCGACGACGTCCAGATAGCAGCATCAGAGGTTGGGGTGCTGATGATCTCAGAGATCCCAGAGAGCCCGGAGAAGCTGTTGGAACTGCTGGAGGTTATTAATTTGTTCGATTGATTCAGCTCCACCAGACGATTCACCTCAGCCGAATCCGTCGACTTGGCCGAGCCATTGGACTCCTTTTTCTCCTCTGGAGGTGCTCTCTCCTCTTCCGGGGGTGCCTGCTTAGTCGCCACCTCGTGTACATCAGCCTCTTCAATGATTTTCTCCTGTTTCGAGGCGGACAGTGGCAATTGTCGTCTGGATTTTCCAGTTGGACTCCTGGCACTCGTGTAACTGCGATTTGCCGTGTCTGGTGTGTCGAATTCGGCGATTGTTGAGAGCTCGTGGGGCGGCGAGAGAGCCTCAATCCCGTAGGCCATGGGGTGGCTCACTGTGGGTGGACGACGACGTCCAGTGTCCTGGGGAATATTGGGAAAGGGTTTCGGAGCCTTTGGAATGTCCGCCAGAAGACGAACAAAGGGCTCTGGGGTCTGTCTCGTTGGAGAGACGTTCCCTGGCCTCATCTTTTCCAGGTTCACCGGAGAGTCGGGCTTTCTCCTGGAGGTACTCGCCTTCTCTGAACTCTTGGTCTGCTCTAGGATCTCTAGGGACAGCTTCTCCACTAGGTCGTCGTGCCTTGCTGAGGACGTCGATGGCTGAGAGTGAGAGAGTATTTCCTTCCTGGCCTGCGGGGGCTTGAACCGCTCGAGATTGATCTTCACCGTCTCTTCGCTTATTACTTTTGGCTTCCGTTTCGCCTCTGAACGCGGGGTCGAGGGGGGAGCTGGGGGACTCGGGGCTTGGGGCCTTGGGAGGCTCACTGGCGTCAGCTCATGCCTTTTGGGGGGCTCGACGCGTCTCGAGGCGTTCAGAGTTCCGGTTATTATTTTCTGAGACTCCTGCAGGGTCCTTGCCAGCTGATTGTGAATTGCCTCGATACTCTCCACCAACTTCTGAACACTCTGGAGGCTGTCCCGGGGACGGGGCGCCGGCATCTGCATCAGGGAGGTGTCGTCACTCGGACCTGTCAGCGAAAAATCCTCTGCAAGTGGAGAAATTCAATTAATTAATTAATTGTTAATTAAAGTTACATTTATTTATCATCCCCCGGTCGAAAATTGACACTTACCCTGCTTCTCGTCCCTAACTTGCTTGATGAGGGCATTCAGCGAGGCGATGCGCTCCGCGCAGATGTTCTGGAGTTCGTCGTACTTCTTCATCGCCTCGGGTTTGCTTGCAAACTCAGGCTTCCCCGCTGCCACATTCTGGTGCAGCCCCAGCTGGCACTGGGGATTGGTGCACCTGCAGATCTCCATCACCTCGTGGCTCGCCTCCTCTCGTGGAGTACTCCTCGGGCGCTCCCGCTCCCTCGACTTCCTCCGCCTCTGTCTCACTTCCGCATTTTGCGCTTCGGCCTCGTCGAACTTCAGGAGTCGCCCCAGCCTCTCAGCGTCGGGAACATTGGACGGAATTCGCAGAATCCTCGGCGAGGGTGTCTCCGGGGTTGACACAGGACTAATGTCCCTCTCCCTGAACTTCCTCACGACACTCTCATTAGCTGACGAGTCCAACATCTGTAGAATTGGCGTCATATTACTGATGACAGCCTCAGGATACGACGAGCCCGGCTGGACAGCTGGCAAACTAGCGTAGGAAGTCGAAGTGTCAGAGGTATTATTGTAATATTTTTTTAAAATCGTTTGTCTAACTTTAACGTACGATTTCCCCTGCTCCCTCTGTCGCGAGGGCTGGCCAAAGGAAACGTCAGTACTCGTGTCAGCAATGGGGACTCTCTTTCTCTCTGGTAACTTGAATTTCCGCGGCTTCTCCTCCTCGAGCACCTCCTGGGGACTGCTGACTCTGGATGTTGGGGCTGAGGCTGACGCTGAGCCGGGGATTTTCGAGATCTCTGGGGGTCTCTTGTCGGGGGACGCTCGGCCACTCGTTGGCAGTGATTTCGGGGTTTTTTGTCGGGATGTCTTACGTTTTGTTGGCGTCACCTTCACCTGCTGGCGGCTGAAGTCAATGACTATTCCTGGCACTGACGAGTCACTGCTGGCCACCACCTCTGGGTGAATGATCCTCACGATTGGCTCGACGTACTCCAGGGGCTCAGACGTTCTCTCAGCAGTTCTATCAGACGCCCTTTCAGAAGCTCTTTCAGACGTTCTCTCAGACGTTTTTTCCGAGGTTTTGTCTGAAGTCTTGTCAGACGCTCTGTCGATCCTCTTCGATGAGGTATCAATCAGTTCCACCTGGATACTCTTGTCGTTGACAATGGTGACGTCCGGGGAGGATGCGCGAGAGGTCTGAACAGCTGTCTCCGTCCTCTGGGGCTTTTTAACAGGCTCCGTAACTTTGATTATCTTAATCTCTGGGGATTCCACCTTTTCTTCCGTCGATTTCTTCTCCTGCGAGGTCTCGCCCCCTCGTTGATTATCGAATAGACGACTCATACTCGCGTTGAAGACCGAGTCTGGCAGTGAAGCTCCAAACTCCTGCAGGAGCAGACGCTTCTGGCGCTCCACCTTCTTCAACATATCCAGGATTTGCTCGTTCCGAGATGTCGTGGGCTCCTCAGGCCTCTCCTCCACTGGCGAACTGTCCGAGCGCTCGTAGACACTGTCGCAGGGGCTGTCGGACGAGTCCCTCTCGTTCTGGGCACGAAGTGTTATAATTCTCTCGACAGGATCACCTCGAGACGCCTCGAATGCCCGATTCATCTCAGCTTGTCTCAGGTCTTTCTTCTGCTGTCGTCGCTTCTTGTCGAGGTGACTGCGAGCGCACGAGCTCTGGGTTACCTTCAGCTTCTGCTCCTCACGGGACAGATGATCCAGCTTCTGGATCAGATTGTGGTAGTCCTTTTTTACTCGCTCCCGGAGGACTGCGTTCACCCCCCGCTGCTGGGCTCTCGCTCGCTGACTCTGGGTGGAGATGGAGTCTTTTGTCTGGAGGGCGGAGGTCGTTCGCGCCAGCTCCACTGCATTCGGCTCGTCCCTCAGGTCGACACGTTCCACAACTCCTGGGGACAAATCTCCATCAATATCTGATGCAACTCACGCTGAAGGAGCTTTTGAGGCCCATTAAATCTTTTGCACTCACTCTACTAGTCAATCATTAATTCATTTATGGTAAATAATTGACGAGGATTTTAGTTTTTTTGGGATTGATATTGACGTTTTTTTATAAATGAATATATTGAGGGAATGAGATTTGATTGGATACCTGGAGGTCGGTTGTAGGCGTTCCTCTGGCGTGTGTTGTAGTCGTACATGTGGACTTTCCCTGGAGACGCTGGCTTCACTGGGGATTGAGGCTTTGATACGGGCCTTTTTGGAGGGACGACGTCCTGGATGTGACTCCCAGCGCCGTCCGAGAAGTACGAGGAGTCATCGCTCACTGAGAGACTGCTCGTCGAGGGCGAGGGATTCTGGTAGTCCGAGGGGTTGTACTGCTGATTTTTGTCCGGTTTCTGCTGGTCGATCTGTTCGATCTCGTCAATTTCCAAGGTTTTGTGGATTTTCTGGTGCCTCGAGGGCTTCGAGGGGCGCAAGGGCTGATCGAGGGGAGTGCTCTCCTGGTGAATCTCAACGACGACTTGTTGAGTGGGTCTCGAAGGCTGCGAGACACTCGTCGACTGATGATTTGATGAGGATTTTTTGGGAACTGGTTTTTTGTGCTTTCGCCTCTTCGAAGAAGCCGGTCGGTTGGAGGATCGAAGGGGCTGAGGAGGGCCTGCCGGGCTGGGAGGGAGGACTGAGGCTGGAGACGGCTGAGGAGCTGAGGGTTTCGGTGGCAGGGGACGATTGGACTTCGGCTTGGAGAGGTTTGCTATCATCGACGATCTGACGTTCTCCACCTCGCGCACCTGACGCAGACGCTCCTGCTGCTTCTGCACTGGGTCTTCTTGCTTGGCAGACTCCTTCAGTCGTTGGCAGGCCTCTTTGCCTCTCTCAGCAGCTGCCAATTGATTCCTACGACGTCCAGTCTCCATGATTATCTCAACGTCCGGCTGTGCTGCAGCCGATGTGTGCGCCAAGCCGATGTCCTCCATGTCCTCCTGGTACTTCTGCTGGATCTCCATGATCTTCTTGTCGTGCATTCGACGGAGCTCTGAGTCCTTGTCATTTTCCAGGTCGTTTAGCGTCCTCTTGGCGTTATTCTTCGCTCTGTCCAATAGCTTACTCGACAGCTCCTTCGACTGCTGGCGAACCTGCTCCAGTCGTAACCTTCGCCTCCGCTCACGCTCGTTCTTCTTTATTTGCTCCACGTCCGAGAGATTCACTCGTCGTCTTATACAGACAGGATTCCCGTTCACTGTCACGTTAATCGACATTTTCTTGAACTCCAGGGAACCATTTGTACACTACTGTCTCGTTCCTCGCGAAGGGCCTTCTAACCCATTAATTTCAAATGTTCAATTTGGGGTTGACTAGCACTGCTGCATAACCTGCAACGGTTTTTCAGCCCCGGCTACGCCTGCACCCCTCCTCACCGCGTCGAGACCGCTTTGCCGTGAGAAAACTGCATGTCCGATTGTCTGTAGCGCCAGCAGAGCCATCTGTTGTTTTTCAATAGAAACTTTTTAATTTAAAAAATATTTTTTTTATTTGGAATGCTTTTGAGAAGACGATTGTTTTAATCCTCTGTAGGTCGATCCTTGCCGACGTAATCGCGCTGGGAAAATCCTGTGAAAATTTAGATAAGGGGAAAATGGAAATTGCAGGAATTTTTGCAATTGAAATTAAATTATTCAGAATTACTCTGGCTAGGATTAATTCTCAAAAAATAAAATAATGAAAAATCTATTTTTCTACAGATCTCTCGCGACTCAAATTTTCTCAATTTTCTTTTTTTTTAAAGCGAGACTGTAGAAAAAAAATTCAATGATGAGAGAAGACAAAAAAATAAACAGGAAGTCCAAGTATTGAAGAATTCGTAATAACATATATTCTGTATAACATGATACTTGTATAAGTATATATTTATATGTAGGTTATGTATATATGTATATATAATAACCATAATAATAATTAATAAAATATAATGTTTAATGTTAATCAATATATATCTACCGATTAATGTTAATCGTGACGTTAGTGGTTTTCATTTGTTCTCTCTTATTTCTTTTATTTCATTTGTATATCCTGTATATTTTCCATCATCGGGTGCAGTAAATATCGTCTCATCGTGCACTCAATTTACCATTGTTTAATAAACAATGGTAAGATATAAAATTACTCATCATTTATCCCTATTTGTCTATTATAAAAAAATGTGTCAGTTCGAATGGTCGATTTATTTTATTTTTATTATTTTTACTCTTGTCTTTAAATTCATCGATTATTTATTTCCTTTTACAGACAAACAAAAAATAATTTTTCACGTATTATTAATCATCAGTTATTTGTGTTTATCATTCACAAACTTAATTATTACTGATATTGTAATTTCACTAATTGCAGGAAATATTGATTACGGGGGTATTGATAATAATTACGACGAGGAGACGACAGAAATACTGCGAAATATTTTTCATTTGTATTTGGGATATTTCAGGAGCGAAAAAAGAAATCAAAGAAAATTATAAATAACTCCATTAAATGGTAGCAATAGTATAATTGCTGTTGCGAAACTGAAAAAAAATTTTTTATAAATTATTTTTACAGCGGGCGAAACCAAAAAAAAAAAAAGAAGAAGAGACAAAAACAATAATTGGAAAAATTGCTTAGAAAAACGATAGTAATGAACATTATTGGCTGCATTCAATCTGGCAATGGCATAACAAACAATTTGCATTATTCATTTATTTATTTATTTTTTTCTCAGCAGCACTTGTTCATCTCTTGCTGAATCGAACTGTGATTTTTTTTTTTTGTTTCGCTCACAAGCTTATAACAAATATATATTGCTCTTATCCACTTTTTATCTATTACATTTAGGAAAATTACGGTCTACTTAGATAACATACGAATTACTCTTACAATTCTGCAAAAGTTCAAAACGCCGACAAAATAATCATTAATTATAATAATAGTAATAATAAAACTCTCATTATTATTTTTGTTTCCGTAGAGTTGGCGTCACAATAACTACCGTAAAATACGTTATTTTTCGCTAATTCTCATCATCAATTGCTCTAATTACCTATACTGATATAATTATTATGCATTTGTGTGCTTAAACGACGGATCTCTCGAGATGATTCCTGGGTTTTTCCCGTACTCTTGCCCTCATATTCCCCCTCCCCCATAAGTTAACAAGAAAAAGGAATAAACAAGCGGTGAGATCCACAAATAGAGCATAGAATATTCTATTTTACACAAATGTTTTATTCCCCCCCTCCTATTTTTTTTTTGAGTTGTCACTTTTTGTTTAAAAATATTAAAATCTCAGTCGCGGTATAGATCCGGAAGAACCCAAAAATGTCATTACATGCGTCCATTTACTCGATACCCCTGTCGATCTAAATAAACGCAGTGATCGTAGCGATTATTATTAATTTTCCCTAAACAAAAATGCCTCCTACCCGTCCGCAGACGCTTACGACGGCATTTATTTCATCCCTTAAGTGTTATTTTTCCTGATAACACGAGTGAATCTCTGGTATTCCAAATTAATGAATTAAAGAGAGTGAGGGGGGGGGGGTGGCGAGGGGTAAGTGAAATGTCAATGAGTGAATTTTAATTTGATTTTCGATGTCTAGCGGTTGCAGTCGAATTAAATCTACTTCAATAAATAGTCAACGTCGGGTGATAATGTTCACTGAACAATTGCGGCATTTTTGCAATGATTTTTTTTTTCTTTTCTTCAGATGAAATATTTTTTTAATTGCGTAATGAGAGAAAAATCACTCGCCAATTGTGAATTTTTGTGACAATGGAGGAAGAGAGAGTTTCCTATTGAAACATTGAGAGCAATTGGAATACCGAGGATAACATCATATTATCGTAGACGTTGGCCTAAAACAATTTTTCATTATTATTAATAACTAACTACAGTAGAATGCAATCTATGCATGTAATATTGAAAATGATGACAATGATAATAATGGAGTTACGATGAGTAATGACGAACTATTCGTCATTAATTAATCATTATGAAAGGAGAAAAAAAAACATAAATGGCGGATATAATAATGACAATAATAACAGTGAGATTAAAAATTACAATCGTTAGAAAGAATTATTAGTTCATTTATGAATTAATTATTTTATATGTCTTTGTAGGGATACGCGCGACAACGTGAGTCTGCTCGAGCTCCAGGAGCTCCCTAATTATCGAGACTTGTCAACAATCAGTCAATTACAAAAATTCTTATAATTTTATTTTTAATTTTAATGTTTAGGTAATTCACAAAATGTGAAGTCAATTAGTTTACCTTAATTCATTCAATCGCACAATGTCAGGTAATTCAGCAATTAGTGACAATCCTGGAACTCGGCGTCGTTGCACCGTAACACAGAAGAAAATTGCATTTTTACAATCGATATGAGATCGTTCTGGTATGATTTATCCCGGCCATAGATATTCACGCCTTATTGTACAGTAATTATGATTCAATCAATCATTTATCCTCATTACCTCACTTCTCATGTTGTTCATTACCCTAATTAATTATTTTATTATCGATATAAAAATTTTGTTGTGGTGTTTTAATTCAACAATTTCCTGTCTTTATTTCTTCTCGCTCTCTACGACAATTGTCTACCACAAAATTTTAATGCAAATAAATTTTTTAATTGTCTTTAATGAACAGTGGAAGCTCAAAAAGCAGTCACGCAAAAGTCATTTATCGCCACCTTGCTTTTTGATAATTCGATAAGAGTCAAGATATTACGAGAATCATCGCCAATTCCATGCACTTTGATTTGCAATGCTGCGGGACACCCAGTCGCGATGCCAATAAATCAGACACAAGGACAATCACGTAATGATGATTGATTACAATCCCATTACCGAGGGAAAACGAAACGTGAATAATTAATCAAAAATGAGCTATCATTGCAATTGAAATTCCCAATTATTCGAAAAACTGCAATTTCAAAATTGTCCTTTTAAAAAATTCACCGAAAGTAATTTCCCCATTTACTCTTCAATTAGAAATAAAAAAAAAATGCGTTACGTCTCCAAGAACGTTCCCAGAGACCTCGCTAAATCGGAAAAAAAATAATATCAAAAAAGCCTGGCCATCGGCCCACTGACAGGCCGACCTTAACAAAATTGTTAATGAAAATTATCATTAATACGTGATTGATCTGTCTGTGTAAAAAAAAAAAAAAAGACACCAGGGCCTCCACAACATCTCGTCCCTTTCGTTTTCATCATTCATCCACTCTTCCTCCATCTCACAAGATGATTAATCATATTTTTATCTCCAACGAATCTGTTGAAAATAAAAATTGTTACGTCTATTATATCGTTACACAGTTACGTAATCAATTGGACGGTTATTGTTTGTTATGTCATATCCACGCGCCATTTCTAATATATACTATCATCTTGTTTTGATCCTTGTTTCATAATTTCATTAATCTGCAGTGATTTTGGGACTGAATTTTCATATAAAAATTATCAGGCGTTACAGTAAAATCAGACAAACAAAATTCATGACAAAGGAGTGGGCAAATGTAGAGGTCAGAGTAACCATGAAAACGAATGTGGGATTTTTCACTGAAAAATTTTGCATTTTATCATACCCCTCCCCTCCCCCTCCTCCTCCTCCTCCCCCTCGACCGCCCCCGGGTTTAATCATACCTCTCAGCGTCAATTAATAAAAAAAAAAATTCTTATTCAATTTTTCATGTCTCGCTGACACCAGTAGTTTCACTTGCTCGTGCCACAGCCAATTTTATATTATCGCAATTTAATAATTTCTCATCTCTCTCTCTCTCTCTTACTCTCGTTAATTCACTAGTCATTGATATATTTACAATTTAGTCATTTACATTATCTACCTCGAGATTTTCACTCTCACACGATCCAAAAACACCAAACACAGTCTGTGTTCAATTAAAGTCATCATTAATGTTAATGATTTAATGTGGCTTGTGGATTAAAGTCAATTATTTAGTTTATTTATTATTTTCTTGTTCTTTTTGTGTGTCTGTGTGTGTGTATTTTTTATTCCTCCTTTTTTTCTCCCTTTCAATAAGTAAATGGATTATTGTGTGCGCCATTTTAATTTCAGCGTGGATTCTCTCTCAATCTCCTCAATGTTGACATTGTCTGGGAATAATTGGCGTTACGAGATCATTATCTCGATCACTATCGCCGGGATGTACGAAAAAAATCGCTTTAGTAAATTTATTCTTCTCTGGCAGTATAGAATATTGGTGTATACAACTTATGTTTTTTTATTGTTTTATGTTTTTCTCCCTTATATATCTCTTTTGTTATCAACTTAATTAATTTATTTAATTCATTTATTCGTTTATTTAGTTTGTTTTGTTTTGTTTTGTATTTCGCCCCGTCGAATTTCAGTTCCCATTCCCCATGAGTTTGCACATTATTCGTTCTCTCAAAGAAAAAACAGATTTTTTTTTCACGCGTTTCGCAGAGCTTACTTCAATTTAGATTTAAAATATCACAATTTTTTTCTCTCCCAATCGAATGATTTTTTCCCCCTCATCTCCTGTATCATAGACACAATTTCTGACACTGAGACGTTCAATGTCTCTTTTATTTTTTAACAACAAACGAAACCCAGTGTTATCAATTTTCTCTTCTCTCCCTTAATCTCTCCCCTCTGATCAATCCCCAAATGACTGAATAAACCAAAACACGTGATATTGATTAACAAAAAACATTGAGTTAATTTTCAAACTATAAAAATCAATAAATAAATTACACAAAATAATCACCCAAATATTCCTCCACTCGCAGTTCGACGAGTGGTAGAAATGATGTTCCAGTGAATATCTGATGAAATGAGTTTTCCTCGGTGGGAGGGAAAAAAAAACAATTTACTCAACTTCTGAATGTCTCGATAGACCTCAAAAATCTCCACATCCCCCTTCTGATAGTCTCCTTGAATACTGTCGACTGGTGAATTTATCCGGGCTAGGCTCGTGTCAGAAACTACGTCCATGCCAGTAATCGACGATGAAAAAATACATGCACTTTGATTAATCAATAAATTTCATTACCTCACATTATCATTATCCACGAAATACCGACGAGAGATTGGTGGAAAAAATCGCCAGGAGTCGAGCACGTTTACGTGTCAATTACCACAAATAAACAGTAAAAAAAAAAAACACTTCAGTCCAAATATGGTCGACTCCTTACGATTTCGCACTGAGACAATTCGAGCTACAGCTGATGTCTCTCTGTCTCTCTCTCCGCTAATATTGAGCTTGCCAGACGAATAATAGCCCGAGTAATAGATAACATCCACTCGTCATGGGATGTCTTCTGTCATCTCTAGCTGTACAATTCACTCTCCCCTTTATTGTTGTACGTTGGCAGTTGATCTGGCGGTTAGCGCTTTATAATTTTCGTCATTGTTTTTTTTTTGCGTTTTGTTTTATTATTACTTTTTTCTTTGCTCCTCCGTTTAATGGATTTCTTTTTACACTGGCAAACTTTGGGATTGACTCGGCGAGGCTGGACACCCGCTTCGACGACGGGCTTATCAATTTTCCTAATCACCGTAACGACTGCAGGCCTTTTTCCATCTACACTGCTTACACCACTCGGTCTTCCTGTCCATTCCGTGCACTTTGCGACATTTTTTCGTCTCACCCCGGACGCGTCGCGACGACGAGAGAATTTTACCACCAGCTGACACAGCCAGGAGACCACTGCTCGGGGGAAAAATGTGACGCTGTTGGGATGTCGTTGGCTTCAGATGTTTAATCGGAGTTCCCTGGAATTATTAAAGAGAAATTAAATTCCTTAACTGTCCAATGATGATTTGTTATTGCAAGTTTTAACGACAACTGGACTGTCACTCTGAGTGAATTGAATTGAATTTAATTGACTTCGTCAGTAGTTGAGCTAAAATAATTCCCCCAGCGAGGGGCTGGCATTTAGCTCAGCAATTTTGCGTGCGGTTGAAAAAAATTCTGATGATTTTAGAAGGAGAACAAATGTCAAGAGAAGTTCCTTGATGATGAGAAATTGCAAGAAGACCTCGCTGGAAAGGCGAGCAGGATAATTATGCAGGTGTCATCCTATCGCTTGGAAAGCTTTCATATCATTTCTAAGAATGCAGTGAACAATTACCCCTGAGGGTGATGATGATGGACACAGTGTGAAGGACTGCTCCTCATTTCTTATTTTCAGGAGCGATGTCTGTGGCGCTCTGACAGCAGGTGTTTCGATGACCTTAACAAGTTTGGCCTCCGCCTCCAGTGCCAGTTGCTTCTGATACTCAGGATCCTCGTGCGGTGGCCTTGCCATATCACGGTGTGACATTGTTGGTGGTGAGCTCACGTACTCAATGACCTTTATCACATCAAAGTAGAACTCCTCTTCCTGGACGGTGCACGCAACTTCAGCTGGTATCGGTGGACTGTGGAGAAAAAATTTAATGAAATATTTATTACTCTTGGGAATCCCTCAATTCAAGATCAAGTCCAAAATTCCTTTACAAAGTTTGAAGATCTAATTAAATTGAAGTAATGAATTTTACTTGTTCACTTGTCAATTACATTCTCTGCAATATTTTTTAATTACTTAAAATTGAACAAACAATTGAGGAAAAATAATAGAATTCCGAGGAGAATCGAGGCTCTGCCCCCCCAGGAGTCAAAACCTCCCGATAAAAAAAGCTCCTCACGTCTGAAAAAAAATTCTCCCCGCTCCCCAAAAATCCCAAACAGCCACCACTTACTTATGAACATTACGTATGTGTGCCACCATCTGTTCGACCGTTTCCCTGACCTCACCGCATTTCCTCCAGGAGCATTGGAACATGGGATGAATATTAGGCTGCAACAGAAAAGAAAAAAATCCTCAGTGTACGTAAAACCAAATCCCCCCCAAAAATTAATGACAATTAATCTAATCATCCCCAGCGAAGGACATCAGGGGTCCATAAATATCGAGCTCAGTGAATGAAAAATCCCCAAAAATTCCCCCGCAAAAGAAAAAACCCCCAAAAATTCCCCAGCCAAAGAATAATCCCCAAAAATTCGCCCAGCAGAGAAAAAAATCCTGCCAAATTGTCGGTGGAGGAAAAAAAAAATTGCACAAAGCGAGTGGAAAATCGATGGGAGCAAAACACAACAGCAGAGAACAGGAGTAAGCGTGGGTTTTCCACCGGCGTGCGCACACTTCTTTGTTTACATCGAGAGCACGCCGGCATTACTCTCCTCCCTACTACGTATGAAGCACAACAAAGAGTCATGACTCAAACAGTATCACGTGGGTGTATCGATCATGTGCATTTATATTCCCTCCCCCCGGCCCCCCGGCCGCCGAATTCCGCATTGTTTCATCAATCGAGAGGATAAAAGTCGCCTAAAAATAATATCAGCCCCGGCATTCCTAAATTTTACGCGACGAGACCGTCGTCTCTCTGTCCTTCTCTCCCTCTCTCTCCTCCTCCTCCTTTTTTTTTCTCTCTCAATTTTTTTTTGTACAGCCGGTTGTGCTGCGCACCGGGGTCAGGGACCTTCCCTGCCGGCTGGTAGGCCGACCGGAGACCCCCTCTCCGCCCCTCCCCGACGCCTCATCCTTACTCCTTCGATCCACCTTAATACGTCGAGCATAAGGTCAGTCCAAGTTTCGCTCATTTGGACGCGGAATTTTAGGAAAAATTGGGAAATCAATCCCGAATAATTCAACTGCTCGTCAATTCAAGGGTTTTTAGGGGATTCGGGAATTTCGGCGCAAGTGGGTTTAATTAATAATTGAATGATAATAATGGGGGTTGAGTCTTTTGAAGGGGAGAAGTAGGGGAAAGTTCTTGAGGAAATTCTTGAAATTCCGGGGGTTGGAATTCAAGGGTTTCTCTCGGATTTTAAGGGGGAGAAGTGGATAATAATATTTAAAGTAACGACAGCTACAATTCATAAGACCCTCGTCGCCATGGCCATAGACAGGTATAAGAGGGTTGTGTGTGAACCTCAAAGTGACAGGGTTGCCACTTTGTTCTGTTCTATTGCTGTTCAAGCTCTCCCCCCCCCCCCGGAGTTTCGATTCCCCCTTCCAACGTTGCCGAATGTTTTTTAACATTAAATTACGAGTTAGCTGATAAAAAATAATATCATTCAATGACTCGAGTCTGGAAGACGATTTGGAAATGGATTTTTAGATTTTTCTTGGCCTGAGGAAAAAAATATTTATTTTGTGATTAAATTTTTTTTTTCGGGAGGTTGTTTAGTCACTTTTCTTTTTCAAGCGACAGTTGATTAGGGCTCAATTAATTCAGTCTTATTTCGCTAATTGCAAAATTATCCGCAGATCGACAACGAAAATTTCCTGGATAAAGGGGCTCTCGTTGCTCGCTCATCGAGTCCCGCGTCAATTAGATAATCATGTAATTAGCAGACGTCATAAGTTGGTGGAATATCAAAATAATTGTTACGAAATGCGATTAATGAGGGAGATAAAGAGGAAAATTGAATTTCGACAGACGCAAATCATCGGTCGTAGTCAAAAGTCCAAGTGCGTCATTGACGGACGCATGACGAGGCGGCTGTGACAGCTGACACATTGCCCTCCCCCTCCTCCGCGAGCGTCGCGATTTACCGAGAATAAGTGACAGTCATTTTTCGTTTGTAAACATATAATCCACCATTTTTTCATTGTTAATTTTTATTTGAATTAATTGGCCACTGAGGGAACGTTTTCAAATGGAAATGTGAGTTAATTGTTCATTTGTCCCTTTTTAGTTTAATTAATTTGTCAGCAGTTGAATGAAGGGCTCAATTCAATGATTTGAAGGCTCTTAAATAATAATTCTCAAGAATTAATTAACAATTGCCAGTGCCGGGGGACCTCAACAGCCGAAGTAATTTAATTTCCCCAAATTCCACTTTTTTTCTTTTGGAAAAAAATTTTTTCAATTACATTTCTAATTTATTAATTCATCCACATCCGCGCTATGGATAAACAACCCAAAAACCATCATCTCTACGGAGGAATCAAAGTTAAAAAAAAAATCCCTACACCGAAAAAAAAAAACCCTAGCGCAACCCAACAAAATAATTCCCCACTTCAACGACTGCCATCCGATTTCTTCCAAAAGAATGTCAACTTCCGGCTAATTATCATTTCCAAATTATCTGAAGTGACTTGAGAGGTCCGCTTCGCCGGCAGCCCATCACAATTCAAATCCGCTGTTTGTTTACATCAGTTGCTCGTCGCCGATAATGTTACCAAGATTTTCAACTCCGTATCCACTCGGATTTGTACTTCAACTCCCGGTCGTGGGGGAGTACGAACGGCGATGGCCGGGCGGGAGAGGGGGGCTCTCGGAGGGGTAAGGGGTTCTCGTCCCAACAGGCGGATAGGGGGTAACGCCCGGAGAACCAAAACAAACAGGCGCGCGCGAGTCGGCGGGTGCTGGCGCGCGCGTTCCTTCCATACATTGCGCGTTGATATGGTGTGTGAGGGTCGGACGTTGACCCTTACCGCCACCGCACACAAACGCATCTTCTCCTACTGGCTGCGAGGGGGGGGGGGCGCAGGGGGGTTAAGAGCGAGGGGAGCGCGAGGAGAGAGTGCGCGGGGGGCGGGAAGGACAAGCGGAGCGGAGGGAGAGAGAGCAGAACGGTCTACATCTCCGTGACTCCTGAAACGTCTATGTGGCGTCGAAGGACGTTATGGCGCCATAAAAATGCCGCCCCCCCCCCCCCCCCCCGGGGGGGGTCGGGGGGGGGTCGCCCCCCCCCCCGGGGGGCCCGCTGTGAAAAATGGATAAATTGTCTATGGGTTTTATTGTCCTTCCGCTCCTCTATAATCTTCGAATGTGCGGATACAATTGATGGCGATGGAGATGATGCTCCGGAGTCCAGCTGCAACAGGGCAACGCATCCAGTGGAGGGGAAAATATATATATATATGTGTGTATATATATAAGGAGAATACGGCCGCGTGACGATGCGCTAGAAACTCGACTCCGGCGAACAAAGCCGCAAGGGTGCAGGCGCGCGCGCCGACTCACTGCGTAGTTTCCCACAGACTGAGCGAAAAAGTTGAGAAGGCCTAGGCGGGGGGAGAAATGGGCAGCCGATGTTCAAGGCAACAAAGGAGAAATCGCGAGTTGGGTAGCTCAGTTTTATTTTCCAGTTGAGAATTGAGGAATTGGCTGGAGCTATTTACAGTCGGCGATGTTTCGCGGAGAATAGTCGCGGATTATTTTCATTTCCAGGAGATAAACTGGGGAAGGGGAATCGGAGGATTTTTAGACTGAGATTGGGGAAGGCGGAGAGGGGGGCCTGGCGGGCCCTACTCGGGAGTGGCAAATGAAAATTTCAGAGATGGAAAATTGAGGGCGGAGCCACTGGAGCCAGAGTAAAGTCACTTTTCGGGGGGCTAAAGTCCGTTGGAATGCCAATAGAAAAATCTTTTCTTTTTTTTTTTGGCAGGGGGGGATATGGAGGTCGATGACACGTCGGGGCCTGAAACCCAACGAACGACACGAAGGAGCGACAGTGTATAGAGTAAAAGGGGGATGGGAGGGATAAAGAGCGAAAAAGAGTGAGTCACGAAGTTGCTACGGGCAGTTACGGGAGAGTAGCAACGATGGGGGGGCTATATACCTTGGGTTTGTATACTTGTCTTTCGACGAAGGACACACTTCTGAGGGCTCTGTGTGTATCCCAAGGCTCCCCAGTATCCACTGAGAACTGGAGATCAACCAACTGAGTAAAAGGGGAACAGAGAGACTAAACGAGACTAAAGAGGCCTTGTTTCAACCTCTCTCCTCCAAGGGGGGAATACATAATAATAGTAAGAGTTTTGCTCGGGATCTTGCCGAGGATTCAACGATCGCGCAATCATTCTTGCGTACAACCATTCATTTATTGCTCTTATAAATTATGGGGGAAAAAGTGTAATTGCCTGTACAAACTCCTCTCAAGTATTTTTGTATATATATTTTTTTATGGAAAATTATCAACCCCAGATTGTTAAAAAAATATTAGAATATTTTGATAAGTTTCAAGTTGGAAAATTTATCTCGTGGAAATGTTTACCGATCGCTTGACGAGATTTCCTCCCAACGAAAATCCGGTGATAAGAAAAAACATGTTTTCTCAAGCTTCCACAGGAAAATTGTCTTTGTTTGTCTTTGTTTGTTGTTCCATTAATACTGAGAGACGTCGCCGCGACACTGGCGGTGACATTGGCCGATATAGAGAGAAAAAGAGAGGGAGAGAGTGGGACTGGAGGGAAATACGCATTTATCCTGTTGATGGTGGCGATACTCCCCTCCTTCTTCCACTACAAAAACAGCTGTTATCACCGAAAAACCGGCTGTTAATCGCTGTTTGTGAAAATAAGACGGACTTATCGGTCACACCGGGAGGCTCACAATCTTTCCATTGGGGGAATAATTATCAGAACTGAAATATTCATTTCACTGCCATCAGGATAATCTCCAAATTCTAAAAATCAATCGCCCAAAAATATCCCTAACTCCACTCAAACTCTCTTCCCCCAAAATGTTTAAAAATAAAAAATCAAAGTACCTATCAATAATTCGTACAAACTTTATCCAATTGCCATTTTCCTATCAACGAATTCGTTTAAATCGAAATACTTTAATTACATACTATCAATAATTCATTAAAATTCAAATGAATCTTTTACGATAATTAAATGAATTATTAATGACTGCGTTATTGTCATCCCCCAAACTACGTTTTATTCTCAATTACCTCATCCTCTCTCAAATAAAAATTAAGAAAAATTGATTTCTATTTGTTAAAACAAAAGGACCTACTCCCGACGATTTCGTCCGATCAATTTTTAATCCCCTCTGCAAATAAAAATAAATGAAAAAAAAATTAAAAATCCACTGAATGAATTTTCTCTCAATTTCCAAATTTTCCTAAACCCCCCAAACCCCCCAATCCCCTGGGCACTTGGAGTGGGAGTGAGCGGGGGAGGGAGGGAGGGTGGACTTTTGGAGTTGAGCCTTGAATTTTATTTTTGTTTAGTCTGCACTCTGACCCGTCTTATCGTTCACGCGACATTATCCCCCGATATCAAGACAAAGGAATACATTCCTCCCCCCTCCTACCGCCTCCCCCGGACATTATCGACCGTTAGAATTGTACGTTCGTGTGCGAGCGTCGAGTCAAGGTCGTGGACTTGCGAATTTCGCAGAGTTGGAGAGAGTGGGCGGATGCCACCTCCAGTTTTAGCCAATAAGAGCCCAGACGATTTTGGCAATGGGCGGAGGGGCGGGAGGGGGCGCTGAGGGGGTAGGGAGAGCTTCGATGGCTGGGACGTCTGCAAAGGATCACACGTTACCCTAGGGCAGGACTATCGTTATCATCCATCTAGATTTATTTTCGCCACTGGCTTCGGCAGTCGGCAAATGAGAGAGGGAGAGAGGGAATTGAATGGTGACGATTGGAACGGGAGAGAAAAATCAAGAATTCAAGATATTCGGATCACTCATTCTGGCATCATTGAATTTAGGTCGCGTGAAAGGAGACAAGGAGAGCATTATAAGTATCGCTGGCTTTGTATGTTTATGTGTAGATAGTACTGTAGTTTAGAGAAGCCGAGAGAAAGTCACCTGCAGGCCGTACACGCCTGCCCGTTGCTTTTATGTCGAAACTGTACTTGCGTAACGGCGCATAGGCCGCGCTTACTGGGGTCTCTCGGTGTCTGTGCGCTGGGGCCTCAAGGATTCTGGTGATTAGATTGTCGAATGTTGTTTAGTTACTTCAGGTGGTGAGATAAGGGTGCAACAGGAGGTGAACAGACCGGCCTGTGGTGAATGGGAATTCTATGAGGCGGTTTCCCAAGGAAGTATTGGAAATAATGAAATTTCGCGAAATTTGGGGGAAATGGGCGGGTGGATTTTGGGCCAGGGACGTTGGGGACTTCGAGGGGAGTATTTTGAAAAAAAAATCACTCAAATCCGCTCGCTAGATCCTGAGATATTCAACGAAAACCAGGGACTAAGTCTCACTCGTAGGAAAATACTTTTTAGGACTAGGACTGTAAATTTTTGATAGACTGAATTGAAGATTTTTCGAGAATGGCTCGACCGATTCAGCTGAAATTTGGCACAGAGTTAGTCCACATTAGAACCTGTAATCTCACTGAATTGCAGATTTTTTGGATTTTTTTTTTGGTGGTTTATTCTGCTGATTCGCGAAAAGTCGACGAATTTTCTATCAGTTTCACGCGAAATTAGAGGCTTAAAAAATCCAGGGATTAAATCTCTGGGAGACATGTATATTTAATCACCGGAATATTCCGCGAGTGGAGCGACGGGGGGGAGGGGGGCACACACCCAACGACTGTCCACAGTTTTCAGGCCAGGTACATTTTGTTCTCTCTCTCTTTTTTTTCACCGGCAAATTACCGTTACAACCCAACGGGTTGCACCTTCAGTTGAGGAAAGAGGGCGTGAGTAGCCTAGGACAACTTGGCAATATGTAAGACATTATTCTCCCAGTGGTTGTAAAATTCATGGATAAGATTTATTAGCAAATGAGATCGAACACGTGCACACGTAATGTCCTTGACTTTCGCCTGGCGGGCTTCGACCGCGAGGCGAAAAGTTTAGTGGAATATTTTGCCTACGTTAAACCCTCACCCGTGGGTCGATCGATCCGCCCAAGGACGCAACAGTCCCTTCACCCAAGTCCCTAGACAGCCGTTGCGGGGGCGGCTCAATTCTCCTTTTTTTTACTCCCTCGACAAATTGAAAATTTTTTGGTTTAATCAGTCAAATGGCTTTTTTTATTCGCAGAATTTATTTAAATGGAAACCGGTTTTAGACCAGAGCCTGCCCACCTGTAACGCCGATTACTTCGCGAACAATCGCTCGTACTTTCGGAATTATTTTTAAAAAATTTGAAATAATTATTTTTTAATGGAAAAAAAAATCTCCTAAGGTCACAGCTAACATAATCACCTTCTAGAACAATCTAATTGTCGTAACGGAAACCTAATAGGGATTGCCTGAAAATCGCTGGACTGTAGAAACACGATATGAAAAAAGGAGAGAATTTTCTCAAGTAAACGGATACAGAAAAAAAAATAAAATTCTCAAAAAAAAAATTACTGTCATCTCCTGCTATCACAATACACTATTCTCACAGGGAGGTCAGCTTGCTGGAGATGTCCTGGAGTTCAAGGGTGATCTCGCAATTTTTCCCGCGATTTTTTTACTCGATCGAACGTCTCTTTCAAAATTTACAGAATTTACGCGAGAAAAATTGGCCGCCGGTCGGCGAAAAACGCGGAAAATCGGGGCGAGTACTTGTAAATTTTTTCCCCCAACCTCCCAATTGATATATAACAGTACAACATTATAGGTGTGTGGGGCAACGAACGGATGATGAGAGTCGATGGCCGAACATCCCCGCCCCCACCTCCGCCACATTCACAGCCATATCTCTACATTCGTATCGGTAGTGGTCTGATGACAGTAGGTACGAAAAAAAAAAAAAAAATTGCGTGACGTTGGTCTACGAAATATTCGGCTCTCTGTCCTTGACTCCGGAGCGAGGTAAAAGAAATAAAAAAAAAGAGCAGATATTCAGCGAAAAATATTCTAGCCGCGTTGCCGCCAATTTCGGAGGCGTAGGTCGCGGACGTTTTTAGACTCTGTGCGGGTGGGGGGATGGAGGGGGTTAGTTCAGCATACTCAATCCGTCCAACTAATGGCGGATGATGTAACGGAAGCCGACAACTCGAGATGACATAATATTATATCGCAAAAATAGCGCGAATAATTTGGCATTACAGACGTCGATCTTCGATCCCAGATTTCCTAATGATAAATCGCCTCTGACTCGGCCCCTCATTAACGCCCTAATTCTAAGCCCCGGGGGGGCCTGTCCCTCCCTGGCTCGAGAATCAAGCGAAAAACACCTCAGACTGTTGATGAATTTATTTTACTTAAAAAAAATCCTGTCCTTCTAACTGGATAATTTTATTCTGATATTTTTCGCGGAAGAACGCGCTCCGTTACGCCGAGAGGGGGGCGGGGAGCGAAGCGAGCGGAGAGTGCAACACCTCAAGGTCGCGGAGCGGAACGAGCGAGGGGCGGAGTCACCGGCCCCCTCCACTGGGCCGTAGCCCCTCAGTATCGAAGTAAAAATAAAAGGGAACTTGAAAAATGGGATAATCAAGTTGACAATCGATAGCAATTCAAACGTCACTCGATCTTCCAACGAATACTTTGCTGTTCCCTTTTTTCCCCCACAACGGAATAAATAGTTACACTCCGTTACCGGTAGTTGCATTATATACTCGTCTGCAGTGTCTTTTCCTCGTTTCAATTATCGCATTATTGCGTAAAAAGGCAGAATGAGCGATGATGTTCGGCGGCCGTGAATGTCGCGAATGCGTCACTAAAAAAAAAAACTAATCAACTTTTCTGATAATAAAAGCGCATCTTGTCAAACGACCCCCTTGTCTTCTCGTGATCACAAATGGGGATGTCATCAACCCCACAGACGTCTCCCCCCGCCCCAACGATCAAGGCAGAGCGTCATGCTCTCGTATTTCCATCATCAAGATCAAATTAATAAAAAAAAAAATGAGAATATAAATTCAATTTGTCGGGAGGAAATGAGGAATCTCCGTGTGAATGTTTATCCCGTAATCTGAATATTCCGCTGTGTTCATCGGCGTTTAAATAATTACTTGTTTCATTTTTACTCTCAATACACCCCCTCCCAAATTTCTAATTCAGAATTTTTCCAATTGAAGTCATGAAATTTTCACAAACAATTCCCTCGATTTTCCCTTTAACCCAGAATAACCAGTCTCTCGTTTCTCGGTAAATTACATTTAACAACAATGAACTCCCTGAAAACCTTAATTGTTTCTGGGTACTGGGGTTTCTAACCTCTTTTCATGGAAAAAATGTAAAACAAACAATTTTCGTACAATACACCTTTAGCCACGACCCTCGCAATGCTCACTAGAACGTTGCGAAGCGTCCACTTTCCAATAACAATAAATCCTCAACTTGAGAGTAATAAAGATATTCCCGATAGATTCCGGGAAGCAGTTGGTGAAAAATAAAAGAATAACCCCAAGTGAATAAAATTCCCATTTACCGAGTACCGCAATTTCTGGCGAAAACTGACTAGCCGAAAAAAGCCTTGCCCATTAAACTAAATAATCGAAATAAATAATCCTCCCACCCACAGCCCCCCCACCCCCCCCCCTCGCCCTTCGCGATCATCAACTGTACATATTTCGCATTCATCAATAATATGCACTCAGACTGCACATAACGATATCATTTCTATGTACACATGAATCTAGAATGTACACATAACCGAGGCATTTATTCACTCGTGCAGTCAGGGCCGCTGTGACCTTAAATGGCCCTCTCTCTCTCTCTCGCTCCTCTCCTCTCGATTCCCTTCCTCTCAGGCAAAAGCCCACTCTCCTCGTGCTACCGCCATCTCTAGTAGTTATATCCAATAGTACTACCGCCGACCACTGCAAGCTGCCTCATCGTAAAGGCGACACGTGCCACCGCCAAGTGACGTCACGCCTGCTCTATGCAATGGCTCGGTACTGGTGTACAGAAGGAGTGTAATGTGCATGTACAACGACTAGACCCTCCATTGCTCTCCTTTGTTTGCTATTTAATCGTGTGGCCATCGAGGCACGTAATAGTCAACCTCAAGGCCCAGTGATTTTTCTCCTTTGTTTCGCTGCCGTTTTTGTTTTTCTTACCCCGTACTGTACGAAAAAGTCAACTTTTCGGGCTTGTATGTCAGATTGTCACTCGGCCCGAAAAGACGATTTCTCCGGCCTCCTCTAGTTGGGATTTTCGCTGGGACTTTTAGTAGGACTGAAAATGGGTATTTCAATCCCAGGATTGTAAAATATCATTCGACACTCGCGGAAAAAGGATTCTTTTTATGCCCCGTGAGATTACATGCCTCACCGTCCGCTGTTAATGTACCCCCGAGTCAGATGACCCACTTTCTGACGCATGCGATTAAAACCTCGCGTTTCGAAAAAATACTTTTCGGTCCTAGGACCGAAAATTCGTATTCAACCCCAGTATAATAAAAAAAATCATTTGACACTCGCAGAAAATTTTTTTCTTGGTCACGTGAGACTAGAGTCCTCGTCCTCACTCTTAATATAACCCTCGTACGAGCCAAAAACGTCATTTTCCTAACTAGATCCATAAAATATGTTCCGACGAATGTGCTCGTAGCCAGTGACTCTCGTCAAGCCGCATTAATCACTTGGCCCGAAAACTGGGATTTAATCGAGCGAATCGAGGAAATTTATTTAAAAAAAAAAAATGTGAAATCCTCAACTGTCCCGTTAATTAGAGGGGAAGGGAGGGGGGAGTGCGAGGCTTTCCTCAATTGAGATAATAACATCAGCGCGATGAAAGGAAAATTCGTGGTAATAGAGAAAATAAGAAAATCCCTATTGGCTAGAGAGAGAGTTTAAATTTTTTTGAGGTCATACACGTGTACTCCATCGCTAGATGAAACCCCACCACTTGGTTGGTTGCCTGGGTGTGCGCAGCTGATGATATCTGTGTTGAGGAAAACCCGGCGAGGGTCATCCACGCGCAGTCAACATAGGTAACCAAAGGCCTCAGATATACCTAATTTCTTTGCAAGGTCGGTTTCGGCATCAAGGCATTAAAAACAAACTATCAACGGTGGTGAGGGATTTCATTGATCCATCCAATGCATTTCGATGGAATTGCTCGGGCGATATTGATCCATTGATTTTAGAAGGGGCCGGGGGAGTGTGCGGGAGGGCTGGGGGAGGAGCTCAGTGGATCATTCAGATTTACGAGGAGACTGTGCAATTGTTATTGCATTGCTGGAAATTTTGCAAATTGAATTGTTGACTCACTTATCTACTGCCAATATTTTCATGCTCTTTTCCTGCTGATGAGTTAGCAGTTCCAGGTGGAAATTGAGTGGTACATAAATTTCAGGTTTTACGGAGGGAAGATTGTTGGGATTTAGAGAATTTGTCGGAGCTTCGAGTATTGAAAAATTTATGGAATATTTCGCAAATGATTTCCGTTTTTTTTTGGCTGACTGTCTCGGAAATACCCGAGTTGTTGTTAATTTCCTCGTTTCGCAATTTATTATTCACGATTTGTAATTAATTGGGGGGAGGGGGGAAGATGGTGGATTTTTTTACTAAAATTTTCTTTGACTTCGTTTTTTTGCTAAACCGCTTATTATCACAATTTAGAATGCAAATTTTAATGATTGCACAGTTTTCGAACCCACATTATACTCTTTTACGGCTGATGAGTAGGCAATTCTGAGTAGAAACTAAATTGTACATAAATGTCATGGTTTACTGACATAAGATTGTTATGATCGTAGATAATTGAATGTGGGTCGAAGTGTTTGAAAATTTGGGTCATATTTTCCAAAAATAATAACCCCCCCCCCCTTTGTTATTAATTGAGAGCGTTCAATCTCAATTAAGATCAATGGTAAAAATCGTCATATCATTTTTAATAATTAGTAATGACAGTACTCACTCGGCCGCAGTCTTCGAAAATGTAGCCTTGAGTTGGTTGTGTATATTTTCGTCGATTAACAATGATCTCTCGATTCAACTTGGTTCGACTCTGAAAATTTCATTAAAAATAAAACAAAATTAGAGACATTAGAATTTTACTCATGTGGGCATTCTCAATGGTTGCTGCTATTTCGGGGCAAAGTTGGTGGCTCGTGTCTTGAATCTAAGCATTATATTTGAGCCCTACGTTATAGAACGCCTGTGAACGGCAAGAGCTAAGATTAGAGGATATTTACAGCGATCATATCTCAAGGTTTGTTTGTTACGAAATAGTTGTCGCGTTGTTTGCGGTGAGTTTTTGTAATAAAATGTCAATCGTTCGGTGATGAAAGATTGTCCGGAGGCTTTGTCCAGTGAGATCCGGAGAATTTTTGTTATTAATATTTTTTTAAAATCAATAGTTCACTATTTTCTATGGGAATTATTTAGAACAATTGTTTTTTTTTTTAATGAGTAAAATTCTCCTGGCGAATTAATTAATTCATTCAGCAACGAGCGAATTCTGAGGGAGTTCTAGGTCTCCCCAGAGCCTCCAAAGGCTCGTCATAAAATCAATGACCAATTTAATAACAAACCTTTTTCTTTGGATGCATGTCATCATCATCGGGGAACCACATTGTCTCGTCCAATGTGCCAGTGGATCCAGGTGTGCTACCGTAGGATGAACCCGATGGGATGCTAGTTGGTGAGCGTCTCTCATGACGTCCCTGATGCCCATGATTTCTCCCAGTGAAATTATTCCCAGATGTCGGCCAAGCCGACACGTCCGATGGCGATGCGCCCTCCTCACTCAGCAGTCCAGGTGATGGGGTGGTGCTGCGCCATGAGCCTCCACTGCTGCTGCTGCTGCTGTTTGATGTGCCACCAGTGCCTGATCAAGCATTGACAACAATTCCATTACTCCCATTATTTTTAATCTCTTATTTTATTCGGCCCCGAGCTCTAGCACCCACCGGAAATCTAATTAATCTCAATTTCTTTTCGTCAGCAAAAGGAAAGGAAAATTCACCGCGAGTGATATTCCAACAGTTGGTTGCGCCCATGCAGAAGCGAAAGTCTTTGAAAATGGCGACTGGTATATAACAAGTTTCGATGGCGCAAGTGCTTGGAAACTATC
Source organism: Psyttalia concolor (assembly GCA_030522845.1). Classification (NCBI taxonomy): domain Eukaryota; kingdom Metazoa; phylum Arthropoda; class Insecta; order Hymenoptera; family Braconidae; genus Psyttalia; species Psyttalia concolor. Next base: position 33,846 of record JAPYZM010000855.1, read on the forward strand.
GTTTTTTTTAGCTCTCTCTCTCTCTCTTTTTAGTATTTTATATTCGGCTTTTCCAGAGATAAGGATTTAATGCTGCAATTCTGATGGAAATTCCATTGTTACAGGTGATAAATTACGTAAAAAAAAAAACGACTTGAGAAATCATTGAGCGAGTCCTTGAGGAATAATTCGTCAAGCCCGGTTGAGGGAATTTCAGGCGGTGAGTGGCCGAGGAATTTTTATTGTCCGCGAGAATTTATAATTATTTAGCCAACTTTTTGAGAGCCACAAAGCCAACAATCTAATTGTCCAATTATTAAATTACCAGTGACAATAATTTCAGTTGCAGAGCCAGGCGTGTCTCGTGTCAATAAATAAATTGAATTATCATTAATAATGTGGTTTTCTCTTTGCGAGATTGTCCAGTTGTCAATTGTTCAGGTGAACAATTTTATTTTGAGGCCTGTAAAAATAATTTAATCTCTACATACCGTAACTGGGCTCGCAGGGAATCGGTGAAGGTAGATTATTGGGGCTGACTGATGAGTTGAGCAGTGAGAGTAGTGCAACGGCTGCTGTGCAATCATCCATACAACCGTCACGATCATCATCCCGGACGCACCCATGATCCTGTCTCATATTATTGTTGCTAGTACTGTTGCTATTATTATTCTCAGTCCATCCGCCGTTGTCGGAGCGCTCGGAGTCGTTGCTCGAGCTCGGTCGTCTCTTCCTCGATCTAGAATCAATAAAAATCCCATCCCGATAACGACGAGATTAATTACCCATTCTCAGGCGAAAAAAGGGAGACAGAAAATGGACAGAAAGATTTTTTTTACGCCATTTATTTTCACGTATAATTAATTCCATTTGGTCCCCGGTTGTCCCATATTCTGTTACCGAGGGAACTCGCCAACATGAGGACCTGGAGCCTCGGGAAATAGGTCGGTGAAATGCATGTTACTGTCGTTACCGGCATTCTCTCTGTCCCTCTCTCTCTCTCTCTCTCTCCTTGCCCGTTGGAATTCCCAGGGGAGAGAGTGACCACGCAAGCGCAGTTTCAGATGTAAACTAGAAATGAGGTCAACTCCATGGGCTTTTTGGGGGGGTTGAGGGCGGGTGGATTTTATTGGAGGCAAAATAGAACTGGGTCGGTCATTTTATATACCCTATCTTGCTACTCAGGCACGTAAAACCTCGACAAAGAGGGCAGAATTCATGATTCATTATCAATCTTTTCGAGCTTGGTAGAGAGAGAGAGAGGAGGGGAAAATGTCCTATTGAAGCCATCAGTTTTATCTGTTTGAGATTTTTTTTTTTTCAACTCCAGAGATAAAAACATGTTGACTGGGAGAAGCTGGCATGCGTCATTGTTTCGATCAAGTGGGATGGAAAATAATTTTAATTATGCAGTTGGTGGTAATTCATTGAGCCCTGGGATAATTGTCAATTGAGGAAATTCGAGGAGAGCAAGAAAATTGGAATTCAATGGGAAATGGTTTTCAGGAGAGGGTGGTGCTGAGTTTTTGGAAAATATTTTTGAATCTGAGGGAAATATCGAAATTAGGGTAATTACCTTTTTTGTGGCGATAATTGAGAGCAACAAAAAAGGTTCCTAGTCAAATTTCGCTATCCGCCCTAGATTCGGAGGAAATTGCTGAAAACTGAAACTCGCCCCGAAAAATAATTTCATAATTAACACCTGACAACTAGACTCGTTACGTTTGATCGCACAGCCAGTCCCCCCAGCTCCTCGCGACGATTTCAATTCGGCGGGGGTCATTAATGCAATTACCAAGGCGCGTAAGTACATCCAAACGTCGATATATAGTGCACGAAGGGATGAAGTGGAGCATTGACCCAGTTGAAGTGCCGGTGAGGACAATGTTGGGGGTATTGGCGAGGGCCAGAAAATCGGGGCACAGAAATGGGAGACTGGGACGACCTGGATCGAGCGCTCCAATTTTGCCAGTTGCTCGACCCCTGGATAACCTGGCCAGAGTCGTCTGCACTCGACTCTGTCCCAATTTCGTGACCTATCCCTCGATCCACTGCTCGTCTCAGAATTAATTCACGTGATGAGTTGTCAGAAGGACCGAGAGACATCCAAAACATTGGATAATTAATTGGCCCGAACGAGAAGCCCTCGACGCTAATTTCCAGTGAAATTAATTACCCCAGGAATTCTCAATTTTCGACCAATTGTTTTTTCCAATTCCCCCATTTTTCCCAGCTCTTTAATCAATTTTTCTCCCCAATAATTTCGACGTAATTATCAAAATTCATTTGACGTTACTGAGCTCGTGGAGATATTTTTTGTAAATGAATTTATGTAATGAATAATAAATAAACAGTAATGAGATTATTTTAGTGGAATTTCTTATCCCAATGCAGAAAAACCTACGGAATATTTTTAAAAAATCCACTTTGAGACTGTCGAAGATGGCTCACACGTACACAGCGGCCACGTGCCACGACGTAGCTGCAACTGCACGTGTGTCAGTGCACGTGCCGGTTGTGAGGCGGGCGGCTTACCCGGCGTTGCAGTATCTATACGACTATGTGCGCTATGACAACACTTGCACTCGACCCATTGTCCTAGTTTCTGGCTTCCCGCTCCGGGTGTCGATGCCAGCCCACCCACCCACTGAGGCCAACCCCTGGACCTCGAGAGTCGAGTCAACCCCCCCCGCGCGCGCTTCAGCCACGAAATACAAACTTCAATGTTTTCTTTTCATTTTCATCCGCGAAATTTTTAATTCCTCGATCAACGCGCGAATGCCATTTTTTAAAAGGAAAAAATCACCTCAACTGGCGATTTCACTGAATTTTTCAGATGAGAAGAGAATTTTTTTTTAATTTCCTGACCTCTGGGCTATTGGAGAATTAGGGGGTCAAACTTTTGGAAAATATTGGGAAGAAAAATATGAATAATTAGCCAGTTTCATTCATGAAGTACAGAGACAGCTGTTTGATATTGTTCGTCGGCTGACAACAGGCGAAATAATTTTCCCATTGAGGTCAGCCGGTAGACCTCGAAGTTGAGGTAACGAAGTATACCTTCAATGTTTTCATTTCACTTTCACTCATGTGATTTTCATTTCTCCGATCCACATACGAATACCTCAAAATTCCCGGTATTTATCTCGGCAAAAGAGAGCTTTAATATAAATATTAATCCGAGGGAGATCAATCCCTCCACCCCCGCAGTCGCAGCTTTGCGAATTTAATTTCCTTACGTTTCTAAAAAAATTCTGGTTAGCCGACTGAATTTCGCGAGTGAAAAAATCACGAAAGCCTCGAAAGACGGGAGGACAGCAGATCAATAGAGAAAAATCTATTGTCGAGGAAAAAAAATCAGGAGAATCTCCTCGAACCGAGGAAAAATCGTTTGAAAAAGCGCTCGCTAATCACAAGGACGAAAAACTGACTATATAAATAATGATCCCACGGTTAAACAATCTGGAAAGATTCCAAATATAGTACGGTGACCTATTTTCGTACGATGGTAACCCAAGTGTACTATTCTATATCCAACCAAGAGAGGGGTGTAGTGATATAACGTAGAGCTGCATCGATCGACCTCGATCCGTTGGCCCAGCCTGGCACCGTGGCGACCCCATAATTTGTCACTCCTCTCCCACCCCCATCACCACTCGGAACCAATCCACGCGTAGGAAACCCAGTCACTCAACAGATAAACCAAAAAAAAATAATTGAGAGAAAATAAAAATTCTCTCTCCCCCGCACTGACAAAAAAAAAACCCACCAGCGATTTCAATAATCAATAACTCGAGACTCGCCGATTGAAATTCAATGATTTTTCGTAAGCGCGAAGCTGAATGTCTGAGCTTTAAAATGAATTAAAAATCATTGAATTTCACTCTGCCAATCCCGAGTTATCGTCAATTAAAGATGTTCCAACTTTTTCCACTCGAAAATTCCTCCATCAAAAAATTTTCTCTACCTCATAACTCATAATTTTCCAAATACAATTCAACATTTGATATAATAATTTATTCAAGGACGTCCTCCCCGAATTATCCCCCCCGAATGTGCGATATTTCGCCAGATTAATTTTTTCAAAAAAAAAAAAAAAAATTTTCCCGAGTTGAATAAAAAATGGCGGGGTCGAAAAAAAAAAATAAAAATTCGCGTAAAACGCGAGAACGTAAAAGAAAAGAGTTAACCACCTGCACCTATATACCTACTTTTTCTCGTGATGACGATGGCAAGGCTAGTACAGAGCGTGTCTAGGTCGTAGCATTCGGGCCACTTCTTCCACTCCCCCCCTCCCGCCCCCAGCCCACCTCCTCGCCTTTATCTACCTGGTTACAATGCGTACATGTACATCCATACGTCTCTCGATGGCAAAGTGAGAGAAAAAGAGAGGGAGAGCTCTCTTGTCGCGTGTATTTGTCCGTTACGCCCGGTACTTTCAAGGATATTGCCGAGTTTGGCAACGTCCGGATTGGGCTAGGTCGGTTTCACTATGTGAACATTTACGCACGTATCCAGACGGACTTTTATATTCATCAAGGACTAGTTGTGATGGACACTCCAGTCATACATCATTTATCATGAATATTATTGTTTGAATTGTGGGTAAAGTGCCCGTGGAGTCCATCAGCCATTCCAATCACTCTCCCATCATCTGGAGTCTCGCGAAAATTCTATTTCGAGAGATAATAATTTCCCCCGTCGCCGGAAATTGGTTAACTATTTTTTTCTTATCTGAGGGAGATTTTTCGAGACGGGGAACCTGATTCAGGAGAATTTGAGAATAAGTTGGAGGGAAAAATTGAAAGTAGGGGATTTTTTAAAATTGAATTGGTTTTTGGGATAATTGAACGTGAATGGGGAACTATTACTCACTCCATTCACTTTCGTTGCATTGGCGCTCGACGAAAATGTACTCCTAGGCGTGAAAAGTGGCACAAAACTCGACGTCCGCGTCCGGAAATTGCGTAAATGCCTTTTTTTTTTTTTTTTTGTGAAAGTCAAACGAACTTATCGTGGATTTATCAAAGGAGATTTTAGACAGATATTTGAGTGAAGTCAAATTGAAAATCATTGTCAATCTTATCTCGCGGGGCCAGGAATTTTTATCTCCTTTTTTAAAATATGTAGATCCAAAAATAAAAACGCCCGAAGGAAGTCTATTCACAGAAAAAAATCGGCAAATCAACAAATTCCGGTTTAAACAAATTATCCACTCACTCTCGTAGGCCTTCTAATCATTCCAGTACATGAGGAATACGCCAAAAATAAAGTAAATATCTTTTTGCGCGTAACTCAAACAAATTTATCGGCAAATTATCAATGGAGATTTTCGAACGGATATTTGAATGAAGTACAACCGAGTATAACCCTCAATCTTATCAGCCGTACACAGAATTCTTATCAATTTTTTTGTCTCTCAAATAAATGCACCAATGCCATATGTACCCCAGCCACTGCATAAATTTTCCGCCCTCCAAATTCCCGGCCCCAAATCGTCTCCCTCAAAAAAAAAAAAAAAAAAAAACACAAACCAAAAAAAAAAAAAAATCTATTGTCATCAGCAAAGAAAAATAATTTCTCCCGAATTCCGGTATCACCCGAGAGTCCCCAATTCCCCCAAGAATTCCCCTCGGAATTTGGAAATCTCCGACTCGTTGAATTTGGGTCGTATACTTTCAGCGGCCGCGCGAGAACCCGGAACGCGGCCTTAGCCCCGTTGTTTGTTCGCAATCATGACGCGTGCAGTCTGTATATATACGTATGTGCAACATTACATTGCGAAATACATACGTAGAAATATGCCAATTGCACGTACAAACATTTCGCCGGATAATGTACAATTTTAAATGACCGTATTTATTATTTATTAGTCGTTTTGCAGGCTCTCCAGGCCCTTCTCACTAACGACAATGACGGAGAACCCCCCCTCCCCCCCCCCCCAGGTGGTTTTTTTTATGTGAAAATGTGGGTGGAGGGCGGTGCCAGGCATTCCACGAGGGTTGCGGAGGCGACGCCTGATGAATATATAGACACATCCACCCAACTTCGTGGCCGTACTGCACCTGACCCATATAGCCTCGCGCTATTGATCGACCCAATTCCCCCCCAAAGCCGGCCGGTATGTTGTACTTTTCAGCTCGCGGCTGTGCGCGTACGACAAATTCTCCCGTTGAAATTACGGCCACAGGTCACCCGACAATTACAGAAATTACAGTTCAACTGTGGATTTTTTTTTCCATTCATCAGCTGATTTAGAAAATTATTGGGAGAACTCTCTAGACGAGCTCGGGAATTTTTCAGGCGAATTTTGGAGTGTTGATGGTTGTTGGAGATTGTCCAGAAGTGGCAAGAAAAATTGAACCAAGAAATAGAAATTACAGGACAATTGGGAAGGTTGAAAGAGAAAAATCTAAAAATTTGATTTAACGGATTTCAATAATTGTCGGTTTATCCGGGGAATTGCGGTAGGTCAGGTTAATGCGTGGATAGCCAGGTGGTACATTGAAGTTGTCTCAGGTAACCGGCCCAACTTGCCACGAAAGATCAACCGTTCTTCTTCTTCTTCATCCTCTTCCCCTCCACAACTCGACATTATTTTTCGACAAAAGAGGAGAGGACCAGAACCATTGTCACACGCGTCGTACAAACGAAATTTCTGCCCCTCCGGCATTCACTCCTCCCCTCCACACCCAAGATTTAATGTATCTGGTGGAAGCAGGTGGGTAACAAGGAGAGGAGCCTCTCCCCAATGCTCGGCGCATTTTTGACGGAGAGAAAAAGACGGGAAAAAAAAATATATAAAAAAAAAACCTGGAGGATGAAGTTTGTAAAAGCCGTCAGACATTGCCAACTCTACTCGACCCAATACCGCAGCCCTCCCCTGACGGCCTTATCCCCTAGCGCGTCCCCCCCCCCCTTTCCCTGGCC
>JAPYZM010000856.1:0-23894 GCA_030522845.1 Psyttalia concolor
CCCCAAAAACGAAAGTAGAAACCCCTAGAACCCCCTCGCCCTTTAAAAACCCGCAAAAACGACGATAACGTGCTGAAAAATTGAAAAAACGCAAAAAAGTCCCAAAAAGGGTTTAAAAACCAAGAGAAACGCCCAGTGGGAGCTACCCAAGGCTTATCTTCCTTTTAAAAAAAATCCCTCCATCCGGGCCTTAATTGCACGTTAAAACGGTCGCAATACCGTTGGTTATTTGCAAAAAATATTTGAGCGGAGTATTCAACAATCTCACTCACTTTTTTGGTGTAATAATTGTGAAGCTCCAGCTGATCGACATTCCTCTTCGACAAACAGAGGACCTTATTCTTGGGGCTGCAGGTCATGTTGACGAGCCGCTCGTACCACCAACGCTCGACAATTACACCGTTTACCGATCGCAAAACGAGTCCGTCGTGCCGCACCTCGAGAAAACGCAATTCCCCGTCGGCATCCGTACCAGCATGGACGGTAAACGATTGTCTGTGCATTTGTCGAGACGTCAGTGGTTTCAGATCAATATCATTTCCATGCTGAAAAAGCAGAATTTGCCATCAGTTCCTCTGAACTAAACTTAAAAAATACTGGGACAAAGAAAAACCTGCGGGATAAATTATAATTACCAAATTATCGATTTGGTCGAGCAGCTGATTCAACTCTTGACTGTAGATGATCCCAATATGACTCTTTCCCAGCAATCTCCGGACTTTTCTCTTCACCTCAAGCTTCTTAACATTCAGCATCACAAGAATCGCGGTTAAATTGTGGAGTAGAGTGCAGAGCAATCTGTCCTCGTCGTGCTCGAGACGTCGACGTTCGCTGTCGCTCAGGCTTTTGTACCTGAAGAATGGATGGAATGGAGGGACATTTGTTAATAAGATGAGGTGGAAAAAAATTCTCTCTGTGCTTTGATCACTCAGAGTAATTAATTCCATACCTCTCCATCATCTCGCCCGGGCCTTGGTCCATTCCTATCATGTCGCGCTCCTGCGACACAGCATCCAGGAAAGCATCCTCCCAGAACTGCATTTGGTCCCACAATCTCGAGCGTTCCTTCCCCAGTAGACCTTTTAAACAAATTAATTCATCAGAAGATGGACTCACTTCCACTTCGATTTGGCGATTTACCTTCGAATAAATAAGTCCTCGCGGCCTCGGGGCTCGGAGTAGTCGCGGTAGTCACTAAATTACCACCGTGATACCTGAAACCAGTGCTGAGGGAGGATTTACTGGACCATATGCTGCCCGAGCGTTTCTCACGGCTGTTGCCATCGACCTCGCTATCGGATACTGCACTGCGAATTGATGATTGATTGGATGGCCGGAATGCTGGATGATTGAGGATACTCCTCTCTGATGATTGAGAATCACTCGAGAGTGCTGACGAGCTTTTATTCCCCTGGAAGTATCCAATAATCAGCTCAGTCGGTAAAGCAGTTCCAAGTGAGAGTTGAAGTGATGAAAAATTTAGTGAATACTCAAAATAAACAATTCTGAGTCAATAGTGGTTAAAAAAACGAAGTTAATCCGACTGGAAAAATCATCTGATCAAGGATTTTCATTGGTTTATAAAGTTTCGACAATGAATTATTCAGAAAATAAGGATTCAGTGGTGGTGGTGGTGGTGTAAACTCAGCTGAATAATTACTCACTTCAGAATCAAATGACGCCAATTTACTCAGCAACTTGCCCTTCTTCGAAAACATATCGAGAAATAAATCCGTAGTGGATTGATTATTGTCAGTGTGTGCTGGCACCGATGAAGCATGAGAAATTTCGAGGCGTACTTGCGAGGGATCTTGGGATGATAATTTTCTTGTTACTTCACCATAATCTGATTGCTTTGATGATGGATGAGATCTTAAACTATCATGACTACCGTATGAACTTGCTTGAAGCATGAGAGGTCCCTCTAATGCCCCGTCGGACAGATCTTTACTCCAGTAGTGGGTGTGAGCAATTTCCATCAATTGGAAAACCGAGGCCATACCACCCAAACCAAAATTCTCGTATGTTGAGTTAAGACCGTGAGCGACTGCTTGAAGGCACATGAGCATTCCTTTGTAGACGCCTCGAGAGATGCACTGGAATATGGAGTGGAGTTGGAGTAAAACAATTGGACATTATGAAAACAATTGAACAAATGGAAGACAAGAATATTCAGATTATTTACGCAGAGAGGACAATAAAATGGCAGCGGACATCAAGTGCATTTTATAACTCACCACGTCATCGATATGATCGTCAGGGCTGATTCGTCGATTCAAGCCCTTGTTGAGTTTAGTAACAACGAGATCCCGATAGCTCTCATCCTCCATGAGTTTCTTCAGCCGATTGAGCTTGAAGAATCCCACGCCCTCGCCTTCCAACACCTGGTGCACCACATCCGTCAAGAATGCCTGATTGTCACTATTAGTATTCGTCCTCTCGGTATTCTGCATCCTCTGCAAATCCTCACGGCTATCACGACTTGCCGAGTGCTTGATCAATGACGTCTTCTCTACACCTCCAGTTTTGCCTCGCCTGAATGGCCCAAATGTCGGCGACTTGGTTTTCCCCTTCTGCCCCTGGGCCAGCAGTCCTGAATTTTTACTGCCCCCTTTATTACCGAATAAACCACTGAACATGTCACTCGTTTGCGCTGCAATTCCGTTAATGTCGCTGCTGACATTACTGAAGAAGTCACGCCCGATGTCGCGTTTGACTCGGGTCTCTGGAGCTACCAATTGAGTATTGCTGATGTCTCTTCGCTGCTGCATACTCGGTGAGGGAGGAGTGTGAGGTGGAGATTGCTGAGATTCGCCCAAGCTCTGGGAGGAGAGAAATATTTAGTAGAAGAGGATCGAGGAATAAACTCAAGTGTCATCCTCTTCGTGGGACAGCAAAAGAAAAATACAATTGTGACTCCAGTTGAGGAAAAATCAATTCAACTGTCAATTCTAAAGTTTAATGAAGAATCGGATGTAATTTCTCCACTGGAGATCCAGTGGAGAAACCGCTGGAAGCTATCAGCGTAACCTGATAGCCACTGGACTTTACATGTCAAATATTCATGGACCAAGTTTTGATTTGAAATCCCCTTCCAATTAAACTCCAGAGCTATTGGACTAAAATAGGTCATCGAATATCTCCCAGCCAGAAATCCCGGACTCCCTGATTTATCGATTAAACTTCGGTAATAACGCGCATGACCTCAGCCACCAATTCTGAGCTGGTGTAGCACGTGAACAATGAGAAAATGATTGATTACCTTTAATAGCCCTTTTTTGGTAGCAACTTCCTTGGCGCTCTTGGTCAAATCTCCAATTGTACTCTTGCCAACGTAAGTCAGGTCATCAAGAGTATTTTTACTGACACCAGCGGCTGTTTTCCCCGCCTCCATGGCAGTCTTGGAGGCCTCCTGCACGGATTTCGTCGCCTCGTCGACCGCTTTCTTCGTCTGTTGTGTCAAGTGCTCGAGGGCAGCGAACGGACTGTCCTCACCGACTTCCGTGATCTTCTCCTTGGCGTGATGTTTAAATTTATCCATGTGAGCTAAAAAGCCGTCCTGGCTGCTCTGCCTGGTTGTCTCGCGGACGAGGTCCTTAGCCTGATGGGCAATTTGCTCGAAGAGGGAGCCCTGCGATCCCTGTCTCAGGACTCCATTGCCACTACCGCTGCCACTTCCTGGACTGCCTCCGCTATTTTGTCGCTGAGGAAGTGGGGGATGTTGGGGGAACTCTGGTGGCAGTCCTGGCAGACTCTTACGTGGAGATGTGTTCTCACTGCTCACCTGGCGAGCCGGATGAGCTGCCGCTGGACCACTGAAGCTCGAGGCTCTACTCGTGACATTCCCTGTACTCGGCTGTCTCTCCAGGCTCGGAATCATCGGCATTGGCTGCTGTTGGAGGGGGGAACAGTGCAACGAGAATGTCAGAATTGTGGGGAATGTCCGGGTGGGGAAGAAGAAAGCTTCGTGTGTGATTTCAATTACATCTAGTGTTCAATAGAGATTTAAGAGGTGGTAGGAAAAGCCATGAGTTGATGCGAGATAACGAGATTTTTTTATCTGTGAATTTCCGCGGCGGCGGGTGGTAATTCACGTGGAGATCAACTTCAGTGGGTCGAATGAGTCGTGAGTACTTCAGTAATTATGCAAATATCTCCAGAGTGGAGTCTCAGGGGTAAGCCGAATTTTTTTCATTAACAAGTTTGCTTGCAAAATACATCGGGATTAAATATCCCCACCTGTTGAATTATTTCCTCGGGATAAATGCATAATTGGCCAAGTGCTTCCACTCGCCTACACTAAAAACCGTTTTACCTAGTCAGAGAGTGATATAAATTTCAATACTTGAAACTACTAATGGGCGATGATCCCTACTCTACCCTATCAGAATGACCCAAATGTCGTCCAAGTCGTACGTCATGTTGATAACTTTTTTTTTTTTTGCTGTAAGTATACTTAACGGACTTGACTGGAATTTTCATGGAAACTTTGTTTTTCCCCACTCTCTCCAACCCCTCGTGAGAAATGAAAATCATTGAGAGCCAAACGATAGCGTGAATAATTAATTGCAAAGTCGCAGGAAAGTTTCCACCCGAAAAATCCAATGAAATCAATTGAGCAGTGTCTGAATAATTGAAAGTACATTCGTATGCCAATTAATCAATGAGATGATTCCTTGAGAATCGATGATTCTAATGATACATTACACAAAGAAATTTAGTAAATAACATAAATGTCCAAACACTGCTTGTATTATCTTACGTGCTTCGGGAGTTGAAATTGTTCTTGGCTCTTTGGTATCAATTCTAACTCAGAATCCCGATTAAAACTTGGACTACTCAAATCACTGTGACTCGAGGATGTACTCGGTGGACTGTCTGCACGTGCCTGTACGTCATCCTCAATTCCTGGATACTGGAGTGTGTCTGGTGGATTGTATACGTTTTTAGGATCCACTGACAGCGACATCACTTGTGGCTGAGCCGTTTGTGATTGACAGTTGTAGCCTATCAACAGAAAGTTAATCAATTGATTAATTGCAATTGTCAATTGAAATATTATTCTTGCCAAACAATTTGAGATTAAACGACAACTGATACATACTCGGCGACAGATCGGACGACACCATTTCGGAGACAAAATCACTGAGCGACGAGTAGCTGGAGCTGGTGCTCTCCGCGCCCTCGGAGTCGGATCCACTCTCGTCAGTCGGTTGGCGCTCCCCCTGCTCACTATTCTTGAGTGCAGTCATCAATGAAACACAATTCTCCCACACTAGGAATTGAATGGGCTCCAACGAAGCGGCATACCACTTGGGCTTATCCCCAATCTGTGCTGGATCAAAGACCCCAGTCTGAACCCTGAGAAAAGCGACATTATTGGGTGTCAGCGACCACTCAGCCAAAAACTCAACAGCCTGAGTCCTGGCGAATTTATCCAAAAATTCACTAGTCCTGGGTCGCGATCGAAGAAACGAATTAATTTGAAATGCCACTACAGGTCTGGGATAGAGTCTGAGGGTTCTGGTGTGTTCAGTAAAATTAGCGAGTAGATTCTGGGAATTGAAGAACCTGACCATGGCAACTCTCGTCGCTACATCCACAGAATCAACATCATTGCCGTAGATGAAAGGATTGAAGGGGGGTTGAGGCACTTTTTGGATGGGTGGAGTGAAGTTTCGACTTGGGGAGGAGGCCCCAGAGGCTCCGGGTGAGCTAATGGGGCTGTGGCCGCCTCCAACGTCCATGCTGGCTCGGTGCTTAGTGGAGGAGACAACGCTGAGGGTCGAGTGGTGTGATGAACTGCTCTCGCGACGCGATGGCGATGGAAGCCCAGGCTGTGGAGATATCGACGATCTCTGGGAGCCTGGAGCACTGGGAATGATGTTGGAGCCCGCCTGGTCCATCAGCTGCATCGCCTGTCTCAGATGATTCTTCAGAATCGATCCCTCCGGCTCGGGAAGCGCTGGGATGTGCTCGCAGGGGCCCGTTGGCGCTGTTATCTTGTTGCTGTCCAGATCCACCAGCCAGATGTCATCCGGCAGCTCGAAGTTCTTCTTGTACAGGAGAAATGAGGCTGGGATGCCGATTACGAAGGGCGTGGGCGCTAGCAACAGCTGCTCAGCGCAATTCATACACGTGGGGAGCAGTGGAATCGCTGGAAACATGTACTCCAGGGGGTAAATCATTGTCACAAACGCCATCACTGACATTGAGAGTGCATTGTAGTCGCGTGATTGCATTACTATCTGGAATTATAGAATCGATACGTTGTTATCGCTCCAGGGAGGGGCGGGTTTAATTGGCTGGTGGAGGGCATTGGTTTCATTAATGATGTTTTGCTAATCGCGAAAGCCTCCGGGGAATTGCGTTGTTGGAGATGATTACGTGAGAGATTTTTCTGTTGGACGGGAGAACGAGGGGTCGCCGACGTAATAATTAACGAGAAAGCCCTATAATTGTGACTCCCTAGAATTATTTTTATTAAGGACTAATTAATTGATTCGGTATCAACTCGTGCAGGTAGGGTTGGGATCATTAGATGACTCAGGCAATGGAAATAAGTCTCAGTTGAGGAGCAATTGGGTAGTCCCCTGGTGGTGGGAATTCTGAGCTTAATTAAGGAATTAGAGTAATTAATTGAATGGGTTATTACCTTGTGCTCGAGGAGTATCAGTGTCAGGACTTTTAGACAAATGTCGACGCCGAGGAGCTCGAGGGGCAGGTGGAGGGGAAAATCAACGAGGGAAAAGCGAACGTGATCTGGGAGAGCAAAGCAAAGCGGCGGCTCCATATTCGGCGGGACTATCTCCATTTCCAGGCGGGTTTTCTCGGGCACTGGAACGGGAGCGCTTAACAGACGAAGAATCCACGTCTCTATCTCGCGAACGTCGTGGAGAATCAGGGAGGAGGCGCCCTCAAAGCATTGATTTGCTAGGACACTCCATACTGTGTCCCTGTGAATCAAGAAAATGGAATTTTTAGGGGGAGTGTTTGGGGATTTGTGGGGGGAAATTAAATGGGTCAAGCGATGAATTGGGGAGAGCCTGAGGAATTTTAGAGGACAAATTATCCACTGGGTCCCCTCGTACTTTCCAAGCTATTGTTTTCTTCATTATCAAATCGTTTTCCTTCAATTTATTCAATTCCCGGGAGTTAGGATTTTTTTTTCCGGTCTTTTTAATTGACAAATCTTATTTTACTCACCTGTTTATTTGTCTCGACGCTCTGGTTTTTTGTGGTGATGAATTGCCGTTGCAGACGTCGATAAGCCTCTTCAATAGCATTAGACATTCACGAAAACGTGAGAAGAATGGGTGATGGGAGATGATGCAGAGCGAAGTGAGCGAGTGATTTCTCACTCTCTGCCTACGGCGAGAGGCTCTGGGTGAGGGTGAGTGGCTGCCACCGCTCTCACTGTCTCCACTTGGAGCAGTTATGCCGAGACGAGGGGCTCGCGTTGCCTGGGGTGTATCTGAGTCCCTTCTGCTCGGATATTCTCTGTCAGAGTCGCTGGGACCGATGACACTACTTCTGTAGTCGCTGGAATTGGAAAATCGATAAAATGCTCGCGGCTAAAAAAACGAGAGTGCAGGTCACGTGATGGTAATTAAATAAACAAGGTCACCTCGAGAACGCCGAATCCGAGCTCTTCTCCATGCTCTTTCGCCAACTCTCTTTGCGCAATTTTGGATCATTTTTTTCCTTTCGTATTCTCACTCCGGTCGTTGTTGTTGTTGTTGTTGAACTTGTTAGTCTCTCCACTGGACGATAAAAATTTACACACGTGCCGTACCGGGTTTTTCCTGATTTCAGGGGAGACGGAAATTTTATTCCCAAGGCCAACAGAAAATTTTCGTGTCGTCTGAATTATTTTATTGATAAGTGCGCGAGAAAAAATTCAATGGAATAGATTGAATGGAATGATCTATTGATCTATTGATCTCTCTTTGGATTGCAAGTGTCAATGGAAGTGGAATGAAACATGTGACGAAGTAAAAAGAAGTAATTTCTTAGTTAACCACCTGAATCCTTATCAGTGAGGGTGAAGGTGAATGACGTGGGCTCTCTCAGTGCAGTCCGTTTAGGACCGACACTGGTGCATCCTTCCGGTTGGCAGAAGTACACCATGTCCAGTGGTAATGGAAAGTCCTTGTGATCCTCCAAAGGATAGCGGCGCAGTAATTCCGGGACCTGAATTGACTCGATCGATTAGTTCCCAATTACATTTTCTTTCTGATCATTTGTAAGCTCAAGTGCTATTTGCTGAATAGCTTGAGAAGGAAAAGAGATAGGCAAATATTCATCAGGTGCTTTTTTGTAGCTCATATTTGGCTCTAGAGGAAAGATCTTCACAATAATCTCGTTATTTTTCTTGGTTCGCGAGTTATTCTGGCAATAAACTTGGACAATTGGACAATGAAAGAAGGATAATTTATTTTACCTGAACAGGCTGTCTCGAGCCTGGGCATGACCTTGCGCCAACAATGGCCATGTAATCCACGAGGCGTGGACACAGAGATTTCTTCTGCTCGTCCATTTTTATGTTTCGACTTATCGATTTTTAATATCAGTCACCGAATTGTTTTTCTCTGTGACATTGGATCGATAATAACGACTGGTGAGACTTTACCGCTGACTTTCATCATAAATTCTCTGCAATAAATTATTGAGATTGAATGAGTTGAGAAGTGTTTTAACGAGTGCCATGAGAAAAAAAAATCCTAGAGAATTTACTGGACAATTGTCCTGGATTTCCATGGAATTTTTTCTTCTCAGTCATTGATCCCTCCCTCACAAAACCCCAACATCGACACAGAAATTCATTACCACCAGCCAGATCTCCACCTGTTCATCTAATTACATTCTCCCAATCCCCCAGTGATCGCCAGACTATCAACAAATGTTGAGAACAATTTCAAAAACCCCAACGAAAAAAATCAGAGACCTCGAGGACAAATGACGAAGGTGCTGAATGATTCCCTTCAAACTCCTCAATCCCCAGGCTTCTCCAACATACCTTTTACTCCAGCGGACTCCAGCTACATCTGCTTCTCTCACAATCAC
Organism: Psyttalia concolor; assembly: GCA_030522845.1. NCBI lineage: Eukaryota > Metazoa > Arthropoda > Insecta > Hymenoptera > Braconidae > Psyttalia > Psyttalia concolor. The sequence goes on from JAPYZM010000856.1 coordinate 9,067, forward strand.
CAAAAATCCCGATCTAAATCATCAAGGGCTCCACCAAAGTCTTCAATTCTTCTGAGGGCCAAAAAAAATCAATAAATCTCCCAGGACATCACTCATACTTTCCCGACCTTTCGTTGTCGTAAACCCGTACGTACTGAGCTGGTGAACGGCTTCAATACGTTTTAGTTGCCTCGACATTTGGAATATGCGCCAGCGCAGGAAAAGCCCCCGCACATCGCCACTTGTGCGACGAATCGTTGTGTGGAAGTAGAAAACGTCGAGAGGTGATAAGGAGGAAGCGGGTGGTCTGCTTACGCGCACAAATGCCATAAGAATGGATCAATACACTCACACACAACTGCAGGAAAGACTCGTGTGGCCGAATGTATGTTATGTAGTACATAATGTACTGAAAATGTAGGTAAGGCCTCTTTTGAGTCGCCTGGGACCTTTTATCAATTTTTTTCATGACATCTTGTGTCCTTGCGTTTTATCGCCCGGAAGGGCGGCTATGGCCAGCCATTTGGGGGAGGCCAGGGTGTCTACTGGAGTTTATGGTGGTCTAGGATCCAGTGGACAAGTCCATGAGGAGTTGGTGGACCATTTGATGGGGATTTATGGGACTGGGGGGCAGGAAAGGACTGGCAAGAACGGCTTCCGAGGGGGTTTTATCCCCCACTCGTTATGGAGATCATAATTAATTTTGGGATGACCTCCAGTGGCTGGCCACACTTAGAGTTGACTCTGGGTGACCTAGATCTTGAAACAAGACGAGGAACATCAAACACTTCACGAGAAAAATATCTAGGATGAATGATAAAAACAGATTGACTTTAAAAATTAACAATTTTCAATTTATTCAGAATATATCTCAACAAAGGTAGAGACACTTTTTTTTAATATAAAATTGTTTTTTTTTTTCACTCATTACTGCCTTTGATTGAATGACAATTCAATTGAAAACACGACACAAAATTCAAAACTATTTAACAAGTTATTAATGAATAAATTAATTACGTCTTATTGCACTAGTCTGACGTTAATTTGAACAATTCCAATGTTGGATTTAACTGAAGACACTGAGAACATAATTTGTTGGTTTAAATTATATAGGAGATATTGATATATGGACAGATCTTAGAGAATTCAGTCATTGAATTATTACATTGTAACTCTTGATTTTTTTTTTCTGCTGTTTTTTCATTGATAACACCATTGATAATATATTTTCGGCAAAACTCACGAATTACTCTCTCGACTACATAAGAATTTTTTTCTTAAATATATTATATTATATACATTTATAGAGAATGTGATGATCAAAGAAACCGCCATCACCGTTTCGACGTAAAAATTAATAAATCGGGGAAGAAATAAAAGTCTTTCGCCTTTTAAAAAATTGGAAATTCAATAATAACGGTTAACAAAATGGAAGGCGTCGATTGCAAAGAAACTTACAAATTTCAAATTTAAAAAATATAAAATATCTTGTGATGACATTCAAGCGTGAGCTCTCCTAGCCCTGAAATTATTTCGGTAATCAGTGGTTTTGATTGGAAATGCCAGTCGATCCTTTTTTTTATGGCTGCAAAAATTACTGAAAAAGATCGGCAGACATTTTTTCTCAAAATCACTCCCTCGATAATTTCATAATTAAATTAATGGAGACGAAAACGAATATTTTTAAAGTCTAAAGATATGCTACAATTACCACGAGAAAATCCTTGAGCTCAAACCCCATTCAATTATATAAATTATTGATTATTAGTATCGTCTAGAATTGCCCGGCCCGAGAGCGAGTTTCAGTAAAAGTTTAACTTTTTGATTTCGTCGGAACAAATCAATTACTTTCCACTGAACTCGTCATCTCCCCCGCCCCGATTTTTGGCCATTCTCACTCTTGAACCTCCTCAAATACCCTAATATCTCAAATTTGATTGAAAAAAATTAATTCGCGCGAGTAATAAAATCGTAACCATCACCTGGACTGCTCATTTAATATCAAGTACTCGAATGCTAAGAGATCCCCGAAAGGAAAACAACGGAGAAGACTTTTCCCTCCGTCTGGAAACATTTGTCCTGGCGGAAAAAAAATCCCCGAGACTTTGCCCACGGAACCGCTCGTCATCCAATGATCTCCGGGTTTTACAATTTCATTAAAAGAAAATTCAATAATTACCTTACGAGATAAAAAAGAATTCAACCGCTCGTTCTCACCGTCAGGAATGTCGAAGAAACCTACTCAGTCTGAAATCCTAATGCAACAGTAAATTCCATCTCGAGATAAAATTCGAGACTAATATTCAAAAGTTGAATCGAGAGACAATAAATATCCGGATACATTGATCTCCGTTCTATCATGATTTATTAGCACTGCAGCAGGTTGAGCAGTCGAAGCAGCTGGTATGCTATCTCTTGATGGACCACGAGGGCCGTCCGCTGTTCGCCGATTCATTGGACTTGGTCAGCTGTTTTTGAAGAACAGCAGCTGTCTCCTGAAGCGCCTGTTTCTCCTTGAGTAACTCGGCAATGTAATCCTGAGCAGCATTGAGACTGGACTTGAGGATCTCGAGTTCCTGATGTGACCTCCTGAGCCGGGAATTCTCCTCCGAGAGTCTCTCGAGGGCAGCGAGACGTCGTTTCAATTCCTCATTGTCCCCCTTCAACTGCCTCGACGACTGTCTCAACGAGTTCAACTCCACCTCCGTCTCGTTACTAATCGAGCACTTACCAATTCCATTTGTTAAATTCAGAAGAGAACGTTTGTCACTCTGAGGCTCCACGTGAAATATTCCCGTCTTGTCTCGCAATATCTGGAGGTTCGCGATGACTACGTCGATGGGAACCGGCCCGGGTGATGTGATATTGTTGGGTGGACGATCCTCGTTCAATCTGATACAGATGTTCTCCAAGAATATCTGAATAACAGATGCAAATAGATTCATCCGATAAGTGGGTTTATTATTAAACGGTTACTGAAGCGCAATTGTCGCTCGTATTTACTGACATGACGACAGCATTCACAATAATTTATTCATGTACGGACGTATGGAGAGGGACAACTTTGACGAGTTTTGTTACCGAGCTATTCATGTTTTTCCCTCATCAACTGCCTCGTGAGTACGTTTGAGGACTTCGTTTGTGTGTTCAATGATTCGCCGACATTGAGCCAACGTTGGACCGTCATTGCGCCAACAGTGCGCCGACATTGTGGGTTATATGGACGTCGTAAGGAATTTTCTATCTGCACGCAAGGACTACCAGCGCCGCAACAAGTGAACGTATTTCACCTCACGATTTTCACTAATAGCGCAACATCGATACTACCCCAACTTGGTTATTTAATAATGGAACGCGATGAACGATACTCGAGTTACCGTTATTTAGGAAAACAATTTTCCACTTGGTTACGTCAAGCAAAGTTCCCGGAGAATTGGAGAGAAATGCGAAACCCCCAGCTTGAATAACAAACTTCTCCCCTGTTGGGGATCTATTAAAGTCATTAAAGTTCATGATAAAAATTCTAACAATGGAAAATATATGAGTTTGAAACTCTAGGGTTCATTCAGTGCGTCACTCGGATTATTGCATTTATCTGGACGACGTGGCAGGGCTACAATCGCGTCATGAAGAGTTTAATTTTCGTGGAAATTGAATTTTCCAGGGGCCAATTTCGCAGTAACCTCGGAGAGATGAATTTCATTAGAACGAGAATTTTTTTGTTTAATCCACAATTGAGGAGGAAAAATTCTGGTGTTAATTGAATTCTTGATTACTCGCGCTGGGGAAGGAAAATGTAATGCAGAATATTTACCCATTTTTCAAAGAGCCCGTTCGTTTGTCCTCGAGAAAAAGTGCGCATTTAGTAGTTGAAAAAATTGGTCGCGAGTGTTGCGAGAAAATTGACTAAATCGTCGGAAAAAAATAAATAAGATATTTACCTCCATCGGGAGAGGATCCGGAATGACCTCGTCCTCCACGAGATCGGTCAGGCCGGTCACATAACTCATAGACAATGCCAAATTAACATTCATAATCTTCGCCTTGAGGTCATCCTGGAACATGGCCATAAGTCCCTCTTTGCTCTGCACCTGACTCGTCCCCTTTCTCCCCACCCTCTCGATATTCTCCTTCCTCAAGCCATGAGTGAGCCTGACCTTGGCGCACGCCCCGCAATCAGCGTCGGACGCTACCTCGACCCATCCCCTCGACCTAGAACTAAACTTGGACTGGAATTCGTCCCACGGTATCGACGAGCATTCCTCGCTCGCAATTTTCGCCACTTGGGCCTTCACAACCGAATCAAATCCCGAGCTCTGCTGTACAACTTCGACCTTGGATAATTTAAAAGTGATCATTGAGACGAGATCCTTTCGTTTACAAGCAGAATCCATGGATTTTTCACTCTGCGTGTCAGGTGTCTCTTCAACAACCTCAGTAGCCTCCTCAACTGTTGTTATTCCAGTGACATTGAGCCCACCAAAGAACGAGTCCCCCTCCTCCAGCTTCTCAACAAGATAATTCTCACTGTCAGAGCTCATTTCACTCCTCATGGAGACAGTATCACTGCTTCCATCCTCTGGAGATGCCTTGAGTGCTGAATCAATGGAGGTCATCAGATTGGCGAAGCCCTTTTTCATAGACGACAGGCCAACATTGAAATTATTTGGTATGAATGGAGTTGTCTCCGAGGGCTGGCGCTTCAGTCTTGGAAATTCCGACTCTTGAATTGAATCAATTCGCTCTTGCTTAAAGGTCACCACCTGTTGCGTCGTATGCTCCATTGATATCATTGAGCAGACTTCACTCTGGGGAGTTTCCACGTCGTTAGATGTGTTCAATCTCTTCGAGCCAAACTCCATTCGCGCAGCTGTTGCTATGTGATGAGGAAGGGAGGAGGGAAGGAGATCCTCGGCGATGCTCGAGGAGTCTGGTACAACGGACTCGAGATCACCGCCTGAATTCTCTTTGCCAGGGGTTTGCGAGGGCATTATGAGGGTCACCTCCACCTGCGGAATGAGGGCAGCTATTGTCAGGGAGCCCGACTCTACGTTGAGGATCCGGTTGGAGTCCACGACGAGGTAGGTACTCATCTCGCTTAAGGACTCCACCTGGCGCAGGAGGAAGAGGTATTGGTAGTGGTTCAGTTGGACTGAGATGAGGTTGCTGATGTAGGCCAAACCGTGGATATCCGCTCCACTGGGTTTGCTAGTGGCAGTGGAGGAGGAGGGAGGGGAGAGATGCAGCCAGATGGTGACGGGAAAGGCGTCCAGGAAAGGAACTGGACGGTTGGAGCCGACGGCACGAGCGCCGAAGAAGTCCGCCCAGACCGGCTCCAGGCTGCAGCACCACATGTCCTTGGAGTCCAGCCAGAGGAGCTTCTTTGTCAACTGCTTCGTGAGGTCATCGATCGTTGAGGCATTGAAATTCGAGGGGTAGGAGCGAACGTTGTCCGTGCCGGCACAATGGTTCAGAAATTTCTCCGAGATCACACGGAAATCAGAATCGCTGCAGGGAAATTCAGTTGAGAAGAACATTTGGCCCATTTGAAATGCATTTAAACACTCAGCCAAGTCAGCTCTCGATGATCTCTCCGTTGATCTCACGTTCGTTATCGACACTCGGGAGGTTTGAATGTGAAGGGATTTGGGCCTGTCTCTTTGGTTTGGGTAATCATGCTGAGCTTCCAGAACTATCTGTTAAAATAACAGAATATTTTCATTTGCGATTATCTACTTTCATGCATTAACAATCGATTAATGGCAAATGAAATTAATTTGCTCACCCTCGGTAATATTGCCTCGAGTTTAACATCAAAATACATGACATCCGTATCCTCCATTTTATTTTCACTACCTAACAGGGACTGATATAGATTCAGTGCAAATGAGTTGAACCACAGGCAACTGTAGACGTCGTAATTTATTTGCAGTGGGTTCGCTTGTACGTAGAATTTTGGTGGTGGCACTGATAACAATATTTTCCAATTAATTAACATCGGAAAATAATTCCAGGGGTGATGGAAAATATTCCGATTTAAAATGCAATTATCCTCGAGACCATTGATTTCAGAAGAAAATGGGACAATCAAATTTTCATTCCAAATCTCTTCTAAAATTTCGATCTAATCCTTAAAATTATTCTTAAATTATATTCTTCGGTAGTACAGTGGTCAGTATTTTCGCCTGTTTAGAATTATTAATCCTTACATGGAAATGAAATATCCCCCGGATAATAATAATAAGTAAACTCAGCATGAATAATGGTAACATCATCGGGTAAGCAGAATTTGTCTCGATCCCCTGCAGACAGAGAAATAAAAATTGTAAAATCATTAATAATTATTGAGCCAAAGGGTGTACATGAGGATGTAGGGACTACGGTACAATGAATTCATTTTGATATTGTTAAATGCTCAGAAATTGGGAAATGAAATGATAAGAATCTCGGCAGAACGTGACATTCTACTATCAACAGCTACTAATAAAAGATTGAGATAAATTTTCATACAAAAATAGTTGAGAATAATTACTATGTGAATTATTAGAGTGAATGGATACATTCAAGGCGACGTGCTCTATGCCACTACTGCATCGAGGATTTTACCTGTACCTGTCATATGCTTCTTCCTCGTTTGAGCTGTCCATTTAACGAATAAGTGCACAAAATCATTATTTAAAGACCAAATAAATTATCTTGTAATAGAAAGAAACTATTCAAACAATTGATATATAAGAAACAACGATAATATGAGAAGAAGAAATTTTTAAAAGTCATTTCAATAATTGAAATTCAATTCACCTGTTATGAATTCCTTCGTTGTGGGCTTACGCGTTGATGTTGTTACTTTGTAAACTGTAAAGTCATTTATTCGGATGACAATGCAGGTTGTCATGAGGGTTGATAATTGCTCGAGGACAAAATTTTTAACAACATTTCCACTGGTGTGAGATTTTTTTGTCTCTGATGTCACCAGTGGACTCTGTTGATCCATGCTCTTTCGCTTTTCGTCCCACGCTTGTTTTTGCTCACCACCTGAAAGAGTTTTAATTGGTTTCAATTCGTTTTTGATGGAAATATCGTTAGCTCGGACAAATTAATTTATCTCCGCGTGTCGTAGATTGGATGAGGTCTAGGTTTTTATCTTCATAAAAGAATGAGAATTATTTGATAGTTGAGTTTCGTATGGATTAGTTTTCTAGTTTGCTACTGCTCAAAGAAATTTATCTGCCATTACTTTGATCAGTGCTGTTGCGCTTTGATGTCCCGTAGCTCTGTCCAATGTCAATGAGATCCATGAACTGTCCGCGAAATGCATTGAGCGACTGCTGGAGCCATTGAGCGTGAGGAGTGGCATTTTCTCGGTACTTGGCCCAGTGTTTTCGGTCCGCCATTGCCAGGTGATAAGGGTAATAGTCTATTTGAAATTTAACCAGAGATATCTGAACGGCGCCGCCGTCCTGGAGATCGGGGTGGGACGATCGACCAGCTGTAGCAAAAATAAACGTACGCCATTAGCTCATAAATTCATCAATTAAATTATTGGGTAACTAGTGAAGTCTTTGGCGATGTAATTTCATTTCTCGGCCGAGTTTATTCTGATTTGTTCGTCGCATCGAGAGCAATTCACCCGAAACCTCTCGGGATAATAAAATATTCTTTTAAACCTTGAAAACTACTTCACATAACTTCACTCGGTTACGATGTACTCCGAAATTACTCGTTCCCCGGTACCCGATAGTTTATTGTCATCGTAACTTCAATCGCTGGAAACACTCGATCGCGAGGCAATAAAAAGACTCGAGACCTGGAGTTTCTCGATTGAAAAGCGCTCAACAAACGTTTGGTCTTCAAATATTTTCTCCACCTGCTGCTTTACTTTATATAATTGACTACTGAGGCTCATTCTCTGATATCTAAAGGAAAATTTAGCGTAGACTTTTCCAATTTAACTTGAAGGTACAGATCAGGGGAATGTCATCCGTAAGCAACAATTTCCAAACATCGTCGGATCGGATTGGTAAACTCTCTGAATTTATTCGCAGGATGAAAATCCGGGGGGAAAGGTTCATTACATCCCAGCGTTTACGGCTATCCTTGCATAAAATGAAAATAAAACTGGCAAGTTCAGGGGAACATAAATTTTTTATGCTCGAGTTATTCGCGACTTTACAATCCCCAGATAATCCGAGGGAAAACTTCTCGGTTAGGAAGGAAAACGTGAACTTTTCCCCGGGGGGGAATTGAATTACTTACGACCAGGATCATCGCACAAATGAAGATCAATCCTCTGGCATAAAAAGTGGTAACACGTTTCAACTACATCGTATCTCATAAATATCTTGGATATCGGGGTATTGCACTGGATTTTGCTCCTCGCCTGCTGGGACACTTGAGCCTGATACTCCGGGAGAAGCTGTAACGAATGAATAATAAACATCTCGTTTAATCAATTTATTTTCTCCACTGAACAATGAGTGAAAATTTTTCTGTCAACTCGCACTGGACTCTCGGCACTCAGTGCCCGAATCTGATATGAGATTTGATGAAAAAAAAATCTCCAGGAGCCAGGGAAAAAGGATTTTCCCTCTTTCGCCTGACGTCTGATATTGAATTCAAGTGCCTCCGATTGATTGATCGATGAGCGCATACAAACCTCGAGTTTCCTCGCAGCTTTGACTTTCCTCTCGAGCATCGTCGCCCTCTCGATGAGCCCACCCAGCGAGTCGATGAATCGAAGTGCAGCCTTCAGCTGGGAGTCGGTGAGGACCCACAGTAGGTCGTCCAGAATGAGGACCAAACGTGATCCCAAAACGAAACAGTCAGACAATCTCTTCTTAATAGTAATACGGCATCTAGCTTGATTAGTTAACAAACGTAGTGGGGTCAAGTCTTTGTCTTTTGTACTTTGTGCTTCTATTCTAACAGTCTGCCATTCCATTTCTTTGAATATAAGTAGTTGTCCTCTATCGGTATCTTTAAGTCTTGTCATTCTCAAATCACAACGCTGCCAGGCCGGCGATTTTGACTCAACTGTTATTCTCGCAATCTGTAATTTTATTCCAAGGAAAATATTGTTGTTAACGCCGGGAAATTATTTACGATTAGCGTAAAAAATAGGGGAAAGCTGTGAAACGTTTTCCATTAAAAAAATGACTTGAGAAAAAATTTGGGAACTTTTTGATTAAGTTAATTTGGTAATCCTTGAGGTAATGTCTGATTGCGAATTTTCATCGGTTGATGCGAGTTACAACAGTCGGTACAAACCTGAACATTAGCAATGAAAGCGGGACTTCTGAACGTAACAGTAACGGTGTTAACTGCGATTGTAATGCCATCGATGACTTTATGGATAAATGAATATTTTGTTGCTCCTGGAAAGGCAGTTGCATTGCTCGGTGATGTTGGGCTTCGCAATTCCTCGCACGTTACCAGTTCGATATGCACTTCATCTAGATGCTGATAGAGTTATTGAGATTAGAGAGAGGGGACTTTATTTAAGACTTGATGTCGTCTTTCGTGTTGGGTTTTGTTGGGTTATTTTTTATTACTTCCTTTAAGTGTCGTACCCCCTAAGGAGGCCAGGGAGATAAGGGGACTCATTCAATTTTACGATTAGTCTGGTTATCGTTGAAGTAAGTAGGTGGAGAGACGATTGGGAGACATTATCACGAGGTTAATGAACTTTGTGAAATGGAAAATAATATAAGAAGACTCGATTATTGTCTGAATATTTTTGGGAACCTGGGGAATTTAATTAGAGTAACCGGGGGAATTCATTTAATGACATTTGACTCTTCGGAACTCGTGAAATGTCTGGCGGTGAAGGTCTTCCATTTCATGAAAATCAATTAATAACGAAGATCCTTGAGGATATTTTTCGTTTCAATCGTTGAAATTTACAATTTTATAACATCGTCTGCGCAACAGTAACTAGAACCAATGTATTAATAGACATTTCCAGCGCTCCATGTCCTTCTTCGGTTCTCAATAATACCCCATGATCGATTCCCATACAGTCATACCACTGACAATCGTGCACAATGTGCATGGGAATTGTTTGGACAACTGTTTGGAAAAGTTGGCAACTTATCTCCTCCATTCATGCCATCGATAACACGTGAATTATGGCTTGTGACAGTGCTCTTATTTACCAAAAATATAGGAACACTCTTGAGCTTGGTCCATTGTACTCGTAGATTAACTTTGTTGCACCAAGCACTTGTCAATTTAAGCCAGGATGGTAGTTCTAGGAGATCAGTTAATACCGCCTCGTCTAGCTCTAAGTTCGTTAACTCACCCTCGCCTCTTAATGTACTCAAGTTAATTTTATCAGCTGACAGGTTCTTAGTAAACCTGTTAATGGAAAAAAAATTAATCGATTAAAAAATTGAAAAAAAAAGAACTCAGAAATTGACCCATAAAATTCTTAACCTATTGAGGGACAATGATATTGAATATATGAGCAATGATAAATTTCAGAAGCTCTTGACATTGAAAATTCTCCATGTGACATTGAGTATCACAACCAAATCATGCAATTAAAATTGACAAACCTTGACAGATGCTTGAGCAGCTGATTTTTTATTATTGAGACCATTGTATCATCACCAAATGGCCAGGAAAGGGTGATATCAATCTAGAATCAACAACTGGTAATCCTATTAACGAAATCGACAGTACTACACATATTTTGGCAATGAAGTTGTGACTGAAAGCTGCCAAGTGGAGATCTCCTGACTTTATTTCCCTTTCTTTTTGCACCAAGAGATATGACTTGAGTCAACCAGTGGCGCTGATTATGCACTAGAAACAATGTCACTAACAATTTATCTGACACTTCACTGATATCGGGAGAGGGAAATTGATAAAGACGTCTCAATCTTTCATCACAGAAATGATTAACTTTCTATCGACCAACATTCTAGACTAACTGAACTGCTTCTAACCTTCACTCGTGATCAACTGAGCTAATACTGACATGTGTGAGTAATTGGAGGGAGGAGAGCTTGTGAGAACTCGCCGAAAGGTTTGCTCTCATTTTATTTTTTTCCCTGCCAATTGCTGCAGAATTTGATAATTTATTTTGGGAAAGAAACTATAGAAACCTTACTGGCGAGAATTTCATGAGCTCCAAGAAGACTCTCAATTTTTTTTTGCAAAATCTCTGCCTCCAGGTATTTCTGCGGAATACTCTGGCAATAGTGGCAGAGGTTGTCATCTCTGCTCGCTTCAATTACGAAATTATTTCAGTAATTAACGAGCTGAGGAGAAAATGTTGTAGAATATGTTCTTCGGAGAATTTTGCGGACAACAAAAAAGCTCTTGTCGCGTTTTACGGTTAATTGGCTTGTCCTGGAGATATTGGGAGGAATTTTCCGTTGGAGTTGGTTACAGTGGAAGTTAGTGTGAAGAGTGGGGAGTGGCGGAGTGAGGAGGAAACACTGAACGAAGACGATCTTTTTGTTGGTTAGCCATGGCAGGAATCGCTAGGTTATCGAGATTATTTGGAGCTTTAAATTGTGGATCGAAGAGGATTCTCAATGGAACTGTTGCGAATCTGACAACTCCCGGTAAGCATTCATTTGATGCAATAATTACTCTCCTCTATTACATTTCAATAGCCATTTTATGAGGTTATAAAATAGCGGAGTGAGGAACTGAGGCTTATTTATCCACCTCCCAGAGGAGAATAATTTGTTGTGATTGTTGAATGAAATTGTTTTATTTGTAGAGAAAACAAAACAATTATTGACACCGTTGTCAGCTGGTTATAAAACTTTTGTGCCCTGGATGCCAAGGCATGAGACTCCCCAGGAGCTACCCGAGCAGGAGGTCACTCCAGAAGACGAAACGTTGATAGAGAGTAGGTTATTCCTAGTTTAATACTTTCTCGTCGTTAATTACAAAGTTAATAGAAAATTCTGTCAATTTTCTATCAGAGTTTGGATTTCCTTGTTTTTCATTTCCTCTTATTCCCAGAATTAAGTCTTGGATTTCTTCCAGAAGTAACACAGAACATCAATAATCAATTAGAGACAGGCAACACCAGTCGATTATTCGCAATTGTCCATATTGCTGGTAAACAATTCAAAGTCACTGACAATGATTTGATAGTGATCCAGGGCTACTGGCCCCCCAATCCCGGGGACAAATTGAAACTCGAGAAAGTTCTTCTTGTCGGTGGCAAGGATTTCACGCTCATTGGGAGGCCAATTCTCAATCGTGAGCTTGCGAATATTGACGCCACTGTCATTGATAAGACAATGTCTCATACGAAGACAGAGTTTAGGATGAGGAAGAGGAAACAGTATCGTCGAATTCACTGTAAGTCTCTGCAACAAATGAAAATATTTAATCACCCGATTGTCAACTCAAGTTATTCATTTGTCTACGGAGATCTTAGTAAGAGTAGTCATTGAATTTAATAAATCATTTTATTGTCAAGTTCGTAGAGTGCAGCACACAGTCCTGAGGATAAACTCCATAAACATCAATCGAGCGATTGACAAGAAGCCCGAGGTGGAGGGATTGGATAGAATATTCTGAGTATTTTGTAAATAACAAAATTTAATTGATTAAATATAATATTACAAACCAATTGGCATTACTTTACGATTATTTCGCAAGTAATGCTTGAATTATCGTAATGTGGAATTAACTTAATTATTCTAAATCAGCAAAGAAGTCAGCGGCATTGTTGACTTTACTGCTGGGTAAATTATGCTTCATCTGCTTTTGTTTGCCTCCTTTGATTGGCTCCTCTACGTTCAGGGTCTCGAAGTATTTAACGTTCCAGAATTTTACGATGTTATCGTGAGAGGATGAAGCAATTAATGTTCCATTGTTGGATATATCGAGAGTTTCGATGGAGTAGTCGTGCTGGCCGACAATTCCAAGCCTTCGGTGTGGGAATAAACTGTAAGCCCTGCAATTGTCCTCAATAAATTAATTAAATGTCCACAATTAATCCACAAAATGTCTGAGAATAATTTTTCCTCAGGACATTTCCGCCAGGAAAAATCATTTGAGTCGCCTCATCAGTCATTACCTCAACAGTCCATCCTCTCCGCCAGTAATTACGACGTTATCAGTAATTGGAATAATGCAATTAATTGCCTTCTTCGTTGAATTCGGAAATTCATCGGAATGAAAGCCAAACTCGCCCCAGTTGAAGACATACATTTTTCCAGTGTTACTGGCAGTTAGGATTTTCGTGTTCCCCTTGAACAGCCCCAGCGACGTGAACTCGTCGTCGTATTCCTCGGATTGAACGTGTAATTTTCTAGCTGGAATGTTCAGGGTAGTTAATACCCCATCTCCACTGGCGCAAACCAAATATTTCCCGTCATCATTGGTTATCATTGAGCTTATGTAGTCGCCATTTTCCTTCACCGCGAGGATTGGGTTCGGTCCACGTTGTCTCAAGTCCCAAACTGCAATGGACATAAATTAATTACCTCATTACTGTAATTTATTTCAAGGCCCAGGTGTACTCCAGCCGCACGTTCGGCTGGAGGCCTGAATGCCTCCCAGAGTTCGTTGGAATTTAAGCGTTTGACTTCGGCTTAAAACCCAAGACAATTGTCATTAATTACTTTTTATTGTCCCGTCGTCATCTCCAGTGGCGAAGACATTCTCGTTGACGATTGTAGTAGTATAAATAGGACACCTGGAACGCAAAAAACTGATAAAAGCCACCACCAGACAGATAAAATTGTCTGAAGTAAATTAATTTGCGCGAATTTACTCATGAGCTTTTTCATAAATCCGTTTGAGTTTTTCAGTCGTTACATCAGTGACAGCGATAGACTTGTCCTTGCTAACGGAGAAAATGGCATCGCCCTTGGCACTGAACTTGACATCTCTGCAGGCCTTGTCGTGGACCTCAATGATCGTCATCAGGGCATTCTCCCCATTATCGTACTTGTACAGGAGAATATCCCCCTCAACATTGGCCAGTGCAATCAACTCCTCCTCAGGATGAAAACAAACATTAACTACGAACTCCTCAGTGGGGATTGCTGGTGGATGCTCCCGATGGAGTTTCCTCGAGTTCTCGATAGCCATAACCAATTCGTCCTCCTCGTCATCATCATTTTCCCTACCGAATGCCGTTGGATCCTCATCCTCCTCACTCCCTGAATCCGAATTATCAGACTCACTGGACATACTGACGTCTGACGTTTCATCACTGTCGTCACTGTCCTCGAGCATCTCGTTCCTTCCCTCTTGAAAGATCGAATTGTAAATCACCATCTGAAAGCCACAGTAATAATTAATTAATCGTTGATTATTGCAAGCACAGAAGATTTATCAGGTTTTTGGGGCTGAGGAAATTAATTGTATCGCTTTACAATTTATTTTGGAGCAAAGAGAGAGCACGCCTGGACTTGTTTTTGTTGACTAACCTCTCAGGAGTGCATCACATGTGCTCACTGTGTTTGAACCCCCTTCGGCGGCACTCGCCAGCTGTCGTCACCACCTCGAGCTCTTCCGAGGAGTCACGAACTGCTGGCGAGCGGGGAATGTGAGGGAAACGAGGGGCCAGAGGGTGAGGTAGTGAGGAAAGAGTGAGAAAGCAGAGGATTTTCCTCTCTCAAGCACTAGTGCAAAGTGAATTTAGCAATTGGAGACACTGCAAACGACATAAGTTTGCTTGGAGAACAATCACTCTTGATCGTGGACAAGCGTGATCGGAATTATGTGAGCATCAGCATGATCCCTCCGGGCATCATCACTACTTGTTGTTTTTTATTATTTGGTGATGTCATTTAGGCTAATTTGGTGAGGATATTGTGGGAGGTTAACCAAGTGCCAGGTTCACTGCTTTTGTTTTCACTTTCACT